>JASDQU010737653.1:520789-542138 GCA_032191745.1 Picea mariana
GAATAAGGCGGATGTAAGAAGACCTAATAGAAGCTTCCGCTTCTAGAAGGATCTTCCTCTAGATGCTTCTTTTTAGTATAAATAGGAGTCGAGGGTATGAGAAACCTAGCTTGGATATTATTGTAACAGAGCGCTGCTCGATTGGAGGTTTCCCCCTCGAAGAGGCCTGTGAACATTGCTATCTGAATCAAGTGCTATTTATGTTGCTATTTCGTATATCATTTCTGTGTATTGTGAAGATTATGCTGGATATTTCACTGTTATTCTGTTATTTCTAGCATTTCGTTTCTGTTCTGCATATTTTATATATCTGGTATCTTGCATATGTTCTCACCATTTGTGTCATCAATTATAGAGATTGAAGTAAGAATAATTAGACATTGACAAGTTGGCAATGATGTCACAAATGAGTCAAAATCATGAAATGGTATATGTGAAGTGAGTTATATTTGCCTTCACAAGTAAAGTACTTCTGAATATAATATGCAACTTTATACCAAGGCTTCCTCAAAGAAGATGGCTTAACCCCCTTGCTTGTATGTTCCATAGTTTCATTTCCTACCAAAAAATCTAGCTAGGCACTATTGGACATAATGTACCACTCAAACCAACAATCTTGTAACATCCCGCTCTTGCGTGCACCTGACGTGACTTATTTTTTAGGACACTTGCATGCAAGTGATCTGATTCATTATATGATTGACTGCTTCGCTTATGGATTCTGATGATGAGACTGTCAATTATGATGTTATGTTATTTTATTTATGTATAGACAAGTGCTATTGACTGGTTTCTCCTGAGTGTACAAGACTCTTAACAGATTGAGAATGTCGATGGCATCAATGGACCTCCTTGGAATCTAGATCGAGTCAGGGAGTGGACTGTATAGATTTTGAGTATTTATGTTATTGCATATGTGACATATGATTGGGTATATTATGATGTTGTTTTTGGATCTTTGACATGTTTCATTGATGGATGAAGGCTGACGATTGCTTGCTAACCAGACTCACATTAGGAGTAAAGGGGTCATGCACAACAACCATAGATATTGTGAGAGGTGTGGAAGCATCCCTACCACAACCTACTAGCACTTTCGCCATGGCTCGAACTGTAGGTTAACGATTATCTAGTTCGAGATATCCACAATGTCGTGAGGGCATATTGAGACAATTGCTCATGGAGATTATAAGGGGTGCACAATAAGGCATGATCCTTATTCCTTAGAGGCCCTTAGTCTCCCACAAGGTCTCATGATGAAGTATTGACTCCAAGGGTTGGACATCTACCAAAATCAGTCAAAAGGCGAGTGACAAACTTGGAGCACGTAGTGCGTCTTGAAGGGCACGTCGCATAAATTAAACATGAATAAAGGTGAGTGGCACCCTTGGAGCACGTAGTGCATCCTGAAGGGCACGTCGCAATTTTTAACACTAGCGAGTCAATGAACCTAGGTGCCTAGAAAAAAGTATCTTACATTGACATGGTCAGCCTTAAAATAATTATGTATGAGTAAAGTTATTAATTATAATTTTTCCCTAAAAAAAAAATTGCTAAGCATAGTTGAAATTAAAGCCTAGGTCTAAGTAGGATATGAGGACTAAAATTTATTTAAGCAATTAATAAAGGGGGGATGAAGAAAAATAAAATTTAAAATTTAAAGGAGAAAAAAATTATCTAAAAAAACTAATTGTTGGTTATGTGCAAAACTTGCTAAATTAGAACTTACACAAAAAGGAGAAATTAAATGCAAAAGGAATGTGGAACATAGAAGGGAATCTAGTCTAGAGAACTTTCCTATTACAACTCAACTAAGCTTTAAGAAAAGCGTCAGTCATTAAGGGAAATGGAGGGAATAAATGGACATCAATGAGCGTTTTTAGGAACGTTTTTAAGTGGGTGAGGGAAATTGACAATTTAATTTAATTAATTAAAGGAATTTATGGTGCAACTAAGGGATTGGGTGACAAGTGTATGGGGGAGAATATTTCCTAATAAAAATTTAATAAAAATAATTGCACGTGCATTTTGGAAACTGGTCACTAAGAGAATTCTATAAAAGAAATGGTAGAGAAGGGGAATGGATAACGACTAGTATGCGTAAGGTTATGCTGCCCGATTTTTCTTGACTGATTTTTCTTGTGGGATTTGGGATACCCAGCTAGAATAGAGAGTGGTAGCTCAACCTTGTGAGATGAGTTGGGAGATATCTTTTCTTTGGTTGTGTGTGTGGCCCCTTTTCATCGAGGGGGGCTCAGGGGGAGGAAAAGTACCCCTAGCGTTGGATGGGAGGTACCAGTGAGGTCTTAGTAGTTAGAAAGCAGGAGTTGGACGGAGTGCAAGTGCGAGACAAACACTTTAGATTCATCGCCTTCAGTTATGGTACACATGTAAAAATTGCATTTGAAAGTAATTTAAAAAAATGTATGTGGATTTATATGTTGATAAAAATTGTAATGGTTCCCTGAAGCTGGATGTTTGTGCATTTGTTTTGTTGATTTGATAATGAAGAGGCCCGTGGTTAATTTAAAAAAAAAAACTTACATTTTTCCTTCAAGATCGTTGTGCCGTGCTTACTCTCCGTGCTTGAGTGTTTTACCTCTTGTTCGCTCAACTTGTGAAAATCAATTTCTATCTCTGCGCCCCAAATTCTTTTTATATATCTCTGTGCCTTCTTATTTTCGCACAGAGATTAACATGTGATTCAGATGTATTTTTCTCCACTGCATTTTTGCTTATCTCCGCGATGTTTGTCTCAACATTTTTGGTTTTCATTGATCTTCACAACAAAAAACAAATTGTGTTGCCTTGCGTGTGAGAGAGTCTTGGCGCCCTTATTTTTCCTTTATCTCACACAACAAAAAGGGGATCGTTTTGTCTTGCATGAGAGAGAGTCTCAACGTTTTTTTTTTTTTTTTTTGGTGCACGAATGGTCTTCCTTGTGGGCGCCTTCCTTGTTCATGGCCTGGGGATAAACTCGAGCACTGGGCTTGTATTGTTGGTGTCGAGTGTTGGGCTTGTGTTGTTTGTGTTGATTTTCGATGCTTCGTTGACTTGTAATATGATTTAGATATTGGATTTAAAGGCCATTTTTTTATTTTCTTAAGAAACCCTCGCGAGTGCACTTGGTTGCTATGTGTTTTAAGTTTTTTATTTCACCTTGTTTGCGTTGGGCACGCCTCCTGCTGGGAAATTTTAAACTTGAAAAATTTATCTACCCTCTGCAATTTCACACCTATTCACTGCGAATTGCAGGTTGGTTGCGTGCAATTTCTGTGAGTTGATTCACTTCCTTCTCCATTGTCGTTTTTTTTTCTTTACCTTTCTCTCACTTAGTAAATTTCGTGAATGCCTGCGTGTGAGAGGGAGAGAGACCTGTGTTTTGGGTGGTTGTAAATTGTCCATACTTTGCAAAAAAAAATATTTGTGAATGCCTACGAGTGAGAGGGAGAGAGACCTACGTTTGGGTTGTTTTAATTTTTTCACGACTCTGCAAACTGGTGAATGCCCGACGCATGGGAGAGTCCTATCATTTTTTTTCTAAATTTCTTTTACTCAGTAGCCGGGTGATTTCCCAGTGCATGCGAGTTTGAAGGAGGCATGGCGTTGTGTCTTAATTGTTCTTACCCAACATTAAAAACTTTGTGAATGCCATGTGTGTGGGCAAAGAAATAATCCTAGTGATTTCTCTGATTGGTGCAGTGCAATCATCCTTCATTGGACTGCGTTGATGGTCCCTTCTCCTCAGCATGACTTTCTTTCCTTTTCCAGCATAAATTGCCCCTTTCTGGTATCAAATAAAGGCCCATATCTGAGTGTCTGCCACACATTAAATGGTGTGGTCTCACTCTAGGATCCGTTCTGAGAAAAATAACTCTTTTACCAGGGCAGTACAAGTTTTGGGTTCCTTGAAGTCTACCACTGTAATATTTAAGTTGATTGAGTTTTTATTTTTTTTCTACATTGAAGTCTAGAGGTGAATCCACCCTTGTTATGTGCTTTTTCTCTAAACTTTAATTATTTCAGTGTCTTGAGTTATTTAAGTGATTGTATTAAGTTATTTGGATTTAAATTTGATCATAATAATAATAATAATAATAAGTTGTTTCATTGATTGTATTGAAGGATTTTTACATTGCAAGAGTTATTGGTTAAAAGTGATAGTAGATAATTCCCTACTAATTTACAATTCTATTGAAAGTTATTAGTTGGCCCATGGGATCTAAATGTTAAGTGATTTTTCTCTAAACCTTGGGGCTCTTCACAACCAACTAAGCATTTTAGTCTTTGATAGTGTATTTCATAGATTGTTTAATGCTTGTTGTAGAGTCAGTCTTTATGAAAGGTAATAACCTAGAAGAATTAGCATAATTGTTTATGTAACTAGGTTGTCTTGATAAGGGTCATTAAATAACGTCATTAGTTGAATATGTATTAGTCAGATGGAAAACATTTAAATTGTATATCTTATCTCTCTCTTTATTTATATAAGATAAGATAAAGTGACAACTTAGTAGTGATAGGGTTTTGGAAAAACAAAACCTAGGATAATGAAGCAATTGAAAAGACATTGTTGATTAGATTAAGAATATGTTTTAGTTGATTGTTGATTAGAACGTTAGTGCTCAATTCCATCCTGGGATATAGGGTTTATTGAGTTTAGACTCTTGTGAGCACCAATTTATATGTATTACATGATGATTTTAGAGTTTTGGCTTCTTGAGCTCATGGATTTTTATGATGGTTAGATCGTAGACCTTTACGCAATAAAATGTAATGAATGTATTTACCTTGCGTCGTCGAAATAACTTGATTGATAGTGGAATGCATTCGTTTATGGATTCTATATAATGTATGTTAGTTAAGGATTTTTCGACTTCTTGAGCAATGGATTTTATGTCATGTATGATGGTTTAGAATTTTTTTATCTTGCGCCTTGGATGATGTTGATGAATAGGTGTTAGGTTTCTTGCGCTATGGACTAAGATGACACATAAATGTTTACGCCTTAGTTTACTAATACGCTTGTCACAATGTTACTGTATGATTTCCTTATGACTGGATTATTTGCACGCAATGATCGATAAGTGAATATGTTAATTTGGCAAATGGATCATGTGCTTACCTCAAAATGATGTTGATTATTATAATTTGATGATTGATTTAATCACGCGCTTGGAATTTAAGTAGATATTTGGTTGCACCTTAAAAATTAAATAAGTAAATTATTTGCGCCTTGGCTTATGTCGTTGCTAGATTGATTTAGTATCTAAGTTCTCTTGCACCATGGAATTTTGTGTTACTTGTGTGGGTTTAATAGAATGCTATTGCGCCTTGATGATCATTGATGATGTTATTTAGCTTAGTCGGCTTAGACTTGATTGTGTCCGAGGGATGTAGACACCTCCTTGTTCCTCAAAACAGTCGCCAACCTTGAGACCTTAAATGGATAAAATCAATTGGATCCTAGGCTTGAGCGTTGCTTATGTGTCTTGGAGGTCCTAACCTTGCAGGGTAGGTTGGGTGGGTAGTATATTATGTGTTTCTTGTGATTATCTTTATGATCCTTATGATTCGTTATGGTATCGCATGTTTTCTTGGTGATATATGAGGATGGTCCTTATGAGATATGTCAAATTTTTAAGATTTGTATTGTTATGCGTCGGTATTAATGGTAGAATGCAATGAAGTTGGGATGTTGTTAATTAATATGTTAATACATTGATGTACGTGTCATGGTTCATGGTGACAAGTTGTCAGCAATGTGTCGTATTGTATTATTAATGCATTATTATTATTTCGTTAATATATGTGATTGATGTGTCGACGATGTTGGCTATTTATTATAATGTTCTAAATTTCTTAACACATGTTTAAAAGAAAAAAAAATTGACTTGTTGTACATCGCTTTTGTTGTCGTAAAGACGGGGGTGTTTACTTATGGTATCAGAGCGAGTTCGACCCGCGGCTTGGGATCATTACGCCTTCTACTGTGAAAACACTTGATTATAATTTATCACTAATTAAATTGATTTGTATTTGTGCAAGTAATCATGGTTAGAGGATGCCACAGAGGCAGACGACGTGGTGCTAGGGGAGGAGGTGTGATGCCTCCAATAACATCCACACCCGAGAGGTCTAACCCCCAAGGAGAAGAACAAGTCGTCGGATAGGAACAGATAGTTGTGGGGGATGTGGTTGGGTTGATGAGGTCCTTTCAGAGGATGTCAAAGTCCTTGATTAGCAGTTTGGATAGAGATGAGGCCAGTGCATCATTACCCTCTAAGGGTCCATTACACGCGCCAGCCGATATTGGTAGCATTCATTGAGAACTCAAGAAGGTCAAGTTTCCCAAGTTCTTTGGTGCCACTGACAACACAACTGCCGAGGCATGGTTGGAGAATATGGCGATGTGATTTTCACTTTGCAACTATACCTCCAACATGAAAGTCTGCATGGTGGTATTTCAGTTGAAGGGGAGTGCTCTGTTGTGGTGGAAGATGCTCCTACCACAACTGAACATGGTTGTCAAAGACGTGTCATGGGAACTGTTCGAGGAGCGGTTCTGAGAGAGGTGTCTATCGGAGGAATTCATTGAGCCTCAGCTCAATGAGTTCAACGCCTTGCGACATGGAAGTCATACGACGCTCGAGTACGAGGCTCGTTTCATGGAAATTCTTAGGTATGCTCCACATTTGAACACTAAGAAGCTTAAGGTCAATAAGCTCGTGCTCGGCCTTAATTTCAGCATTCGTGTGAAAGTGAGGATTTTAATGCCTCAAATGTTGCACAATGTTGTCCAAAAGGCCCTCATAGCTAAGGAAGAGCTCATCAATGAGGGTCAGAGCACGACTCCTACAAGACCGATAGAACAGGTGACATCTAGTGTGCAACAGCATCAAACACCAACTAGACATCCATCAGGGCACTGAGACACACCGAGAGGATCCATGTTCACAGCACCATGGCGATCGGGGCCTCAATAATGGACTCCCTACATAGGACCACAACACCAACAACAATGTCAACCAAAGAAACAATAGTTTAGGCCTGTTCAACAGAACAAACTAGGGTTTCAAGTTGGTGGGCCATCAGTTTATACTTCAGGTACCAAGAGTATTGGACCGAAGAATGGATTCTAGACATGTGGAGAGCCACATTACCAGTGTGATTGTCCAGTTGAGAGGGCCAGAGCAACCGAGACAGTTGGACCCCCTACAGTAGGAGATTTGGGCAAGGCCCATCAGATTCATGTAGTGGTGAACAACCACAAGGTCGAGCACCAATCTACTATGCTCGAGACCTCAGGTACCATCGCTGAACAAAACTTTAGTATTTTGAGAGATACAGGTGCTACAGAGAGATTTATTTCAGGTGTAGCGCTAAAAAAAATTAAGGTAAAAGAAGTCGAACATGATGATTTTAGCTTCGTAGAAATGGCTTTGGGAGCCAAATGGAAGGTTGGAGGAAAGGTTACGGGCTGTAACCTTAACTTGGGATATTTTTTCATGAAGGCCAACCTGTACGTCATGGTCTTAGGATATTATGACGTCGTGATTGGTATGGACTAGTTGGAATCGCATGAGGTGATACTCAACTATAAGATGAAATGGTTGAGTTTGGTCGATGATGAGGGACAGAGACAAGTGATTGTAGGAAGGAACCAGGGAGTTTCCCTAAGGTTCATCTCTTCCCTACAGCTTATGAAGAGCATGCACAAGGGATGCAAGCTATATGTGATCCTTGCATTGAACGAAAATGGTGTGGCAGAAGGACTAGAAAACCTTCCAGTAGTACAAGAGTTTGCTGACATATTCCCATAAGAGTTACCAGGTTTTCCACTCGAAAGGGAATTGGAATTTACCATTGAGTTGGAATCAGCTTGAGGATAAGGTCCTGGTAGGACCAGAATCGATCCAAGAAATGGAAGAGAAAATTCAAATGATAAGACAAAGGATCAAGGAAGTGCAGGATCAATAGAAGGTTTATGTCAATGCACATCACACTGACCATAGTTATGAAGTTTGTGATCGAGTCTTCTTGCGGGTGAAACCACACAAGAGTTCGATCAAGTTTGGAAAGGGTGCTAAACTCTCTCCTAGGTTCGTGGGACATTTCAAGATTGTGGAAAGGAAGGGGCCTGTGGCCTATCGAATAGCCTTGCCTAATTATTTTAGACATTATGTTAGTGATCCTATACATATGATTGACATGAGTTCTTTGCAGGTATCAGACGAGGGTGTGCTCATGGCGGAGCCAATATGCATTCTGGACCCTCGCATTCGACAACTACGACGTCGAACAGTCGATGAGGTCAAGGTCCGGTGGGACAATTATAGTCCACACTCAGCTACCAAGGAGGACACATATGCTATGTGTCAATAATTTCCATTTTTGTTTAATGGCTAGACATTTAGATATTGTCAGATACTTTATTTTTGCACTTGTATACTGTGAAAATCCAGGATGAAGTTTAAAACAAGAGGGGGTGTATGTAACATCTCACTCTTGCACACACCTGATGTGACTCATTTTTTAGGACACTTGTGTGCAAGTGATCCGGTTCATTATATGATTGATTGCTTCTCTTATGGATTCTGATGATGAGACTGTAAATTATGATGTTATGTTATGTTATTTAATTTATGTACAGACAGGTGATATTGATTGGTTTCTCCTGAGTGTGCAAGACTCTTGATAGATTTAGGATTTCAATGGCATTGATGGACCTCCTTTGAATCCAAATCGAGTCAGGGAGTGGATTGTATAGGGTTTGAGTATTTCTATTATTGCATATGTGACATATGACTAGGTATATTATGATGTTGTTTATGGATCGTTGACACGTTTCGTTGATGGATGAAGGATGACAATTTCTTGCTAATTAGACTCACATTAGGAGTAAAGGGGCCATGCACAACAACCAGAGATATTGGTAGAGGTTTGGTAGCAGCCCCACCACAACCTACTATCACTCCCGTCGTGGCTCGAACTATAGGTTAACTATTACCTAGTTCAAGAGATCCACGATGTCGTGAGGGCAGACTGAGACAACCACTCACGAATATTATAAGGGGCGCACAATAAGGCAGGGTCCTTATTCCTTAGAGGCCCTTAGTCTCTCACAAGGTCTCATGATGGAGTATTGACTCCAAGGGTTGGACGTCTACCAAAATTAGTCAAAAGGCAAGTGGCACCCTTGGAGCACGTAGTACGTCTTGAAGGGAACATCACATAAATGAAACATGAATAAATGCGAGTGGCACCCTTGGAGAACGTAGTGTGTCCTGAAGGGTAAGTCGTGATTTTTAACACTAATGATTCAATGAACCTAGGTGCCTAGAAAATAATATCTTACCTTGACATGGTCAGCCTTAAAATAATCATGTATGAGTAAAGTTATTAATTATAATGTTTCCCTAAAACAAAAAAATTTCTAAGCCTAGTTGAAATTAAGGCCTAGGTCTAAGTACGATATGAGGACTAAAATTTATTTAAGCAATTAATAAAGGGGGGGGGGGAGTGAAGAAAAATCAAATTTAAAATTTAAAGGAGAAAAAAATTATCTAAAAAAATTAATTGTTGGTTATGTTCAAAACTTGTTAAATTAGAACTTACACAAAAAGGGGAAATTAAATGCAAAAGGAATGTGGAACATAGAAGGGAATCTAGTATAGAGAAATTTCCTATTAGAACTCAACTAAGTTTTAACAAAGACATTAGTCGTTAAGGGAAATGGAGGGAATAAAGGGACATCAAGGAGCGTTTTTAGGAATAATTTTAGGTGAGTGAGGGAAATTGGCAATTTAATTTAATTAATTAAATGAATAACTGGTGCAACTAAGGGATTGGGTGACAAGTGTACGGGGGAGAATATTTCCTAATAAAAATTTAATAAAAATAATTTAACGTGCATTTTGGCAACTGGTCACTAAGAGAACTCTATAAAAGAAATGGCAGAGAAGGGGAATGGATCACGACTGGTATGCGTAAGGTTATGCTGTCGGATTTTTCTTGATTGATTTTTCTTGTGGGAGTTGGGATACCCAGCTTGAATAGAGAGTGGTAACTCGACCTTGCGAGGTGAGCTGGGGGATAGTTTTTCTCTGGTTTTGTGTGTTGCCCCTTTGTGGCTCGGGGGATCAGGGGGAAGAAGATTACCCCTAACGTTGGCTAGGAGGTATCGATGAGGTCTCATCAGTTAGCAAGCAGGAGTTGGACGAAGCATAAGTGTAGGACAACCACTTTAGATTATTCGCCTTCAGTTACAATATGCATGTCAAAATTGCATTTCAAAGTAGTTAAAAAAATGTACGTGGATTTATATGTTGATGAAAATTGTAATGGTTCCCTGAAGCTGGATGTGTGTGCACTTGTTTTTTTTATCTGATAATGAAGAGGCCCGTGGTTAATTAAAAAAAAGAACTTGCATTTTTCCTTCAAGATCGTTGCATCCTTCTTACTCTTTGTGCTTGAGTGTTTTACCTCTTGTTTGCTCAGCTTGTGAAATTCAATTTCTATCTTTGCGCCCTGGATTCTTTTATATATCTCTGCGCCTTCTTATTTTCTCCTAGTGATTAGCATGTGATTATGCATTTTTCTCCACTATGTTTTTGCTTATCTCTACAATGTTTGTCTGAACGTTTTTTATTTTCATTGATATTCAAAGCAAAAAAAAAAATTGTGTTGCCTTGCATGTGAGAGAGTCTTAGCACCCTTGTTTTTCCTTGATCTCACACAACAAAAAGGGGATCGTGCTGACTTGCATGAGAGAGAGTCTCATTGTTTTTGTTTCTTTTTGTGTGCACGAATGGTCTTCCTTGTGGGTGCCTCCCTTGTTCATGGCATGGGGCTAAACTCGAGTGTTGGGCTTGTATTGTTGGTGTCGAGTGTTGGGCTTGTGTTGTTTGTGTTGACTGTCGGTGCTTCATTGACTTGTAATATGATTTAGAGATTGGCTTTAAAGGCCATTTTTAATTTTCTTAAGAAACCCCCATGAGTGCACTTGGTTGCTCTACGTTTTAATTTTTTTTGTTTCACCTTGTTTGCGTTGGGCACGCCTCTTGCTCGAAAATTTGAAACTTGAAAAATTTATCTGCCCTCTGCAATTTCACGCCTTATTCACTGCGAATTGCAGGTTGGTTGCATGTAATTTCTGTGAGTTGATTCACCTCAGCTATCCAACAAGTGATCTATGTGTGTGCCTTGCCTGGAACACTTCCTTATCCACTGTCATTTTTTTGTTTTAACTTGCTCTCACTCAGTAAATTTCATGAATTCCTGTGTGTGAGAGGAAGAGAGTCTTGTGTTTTGGGTGGTTGTAAATTGTCCATACTTTGCAAATAAAAATAAAAAAATCATGAATGCCTTCATGTGAGAGGGAGAGATACCTGCGTTTGGGTTGTTTTAATTTTGTCCTGACTCTGCAAACTGGTGAATGCCCAGCGTGTGGGAGAGTCTTGACGTTTTGTTTTAAATTGATTTTACTCAACAACTGGGTGATTGCCCAGTGCGTGCGAGTTTGAAGGAGGCCTGGCATTGTGTCTTAATTGTTCTTACCCAGCAGTAAGAACTTCGTGAATTCCCTGTGTGCACATAGAGAAGGAATCCTAGTGATTTCTCCACCCGGTACAACACAATCATCCTTCATTGGACTGCGTTGATGGCCCCTTCTCCTCAGCATGACTTTCGTTCCTTTGCCAACGTAAATTCCCCCTTTTCGACATCAAATAAAGGCTTGTATCTGAGTGTCTTCCACACATTAAATGGTGTGGGCTCACTCTAGGATCCATTCTAAGAATATTAACTCTTTTACAAGGGAAATAAAAGTTTCAGTTTCCTTGAAGTCTACCACAGTAATATTTAAGTTGATTGATTTTTTGTTTTTTTCTACATTGAAATCTAGAGGTGAATCTGCCCTTGTTATGTGATTTTTCTCTAAACTTTAATTATTTCATTGTCTTGAGTTATTTAAGTGATTGTCTTAAGTTATTTAGATTTAAATTTGATCATAATAATAATAACAAGTTGTTTCAATGATTGTATTGAAGGATTTTTACATTGCAAGAGTTATTGGTTAAAAGTGATAGTAGATAATTCCCTACTAATTTACAACTCTATTGAAAGTTATTAGTTGGGTGTTTTTTCTCTAAACCTTGGGGCTCTTTATAACCTACTAAATATTTTAGTCTTTGATAGTGTATTTCATAGATTGTTTAATGCTTGTTGTAGAGTCGGTTTTTATGAAAGGTAATAATCTAGAAGAATTAGCATAATTGTTTATGTAACTAGGTTGTCTTGATAAGGTTCATTAAATAAAGTCATTAGTTGAATATGTATTAGTCAGATGAAAAAAATTTAAATTGTATATACTTCTCTCTCTCTCTCTATTTACTTAAGATAAGATAAAGTGACAACTTAGTAGTGATAGGGTCTTGGAAAAACAAAACCTAGGATAATGAAGTGATTGAAAAGACAATGTTGATTACATTAAGAATATGTTTTAGTTGATTGTTGATTAGAACGTTAGCGCTCAATTCCATCCTGGGATATAGGATTTATTGAGTTTAGACTCTTGCACGCGCCAATTTATATGTATTACATGATGATTTTAGAGTTTTGGCTTCTTGCGCTCATGGATTTTTATGATGGTTAGATCTTAGACCTTTGCACAATAAAATGTAATGACTATATTTACCTTGCTTCATTGAAATAGCTTGATTGATATTAGAATGAATTCGTTTATGGATTCCATATAATGTATGATAGTTAAGGATTTTTGGACTTCTTGTGCAACAGATTTTATGTCATGTATGATGGTTTAGAATTTTTTTATCTTGCGCCTTGGATGATGTTGATGAATAGGTGTTAGGTTGCTTGCGCTATGGACTAAGATGACGCATAAATGTTTACGCCTTAGTTTACTAATGCGCTTGTCACAATGTTACTGTATGATTTCCTTATGATTGGATTATTTGCGTGCAATGATTGATAAGTGAATATGTTAATCTGGAAAATGGATCATGTGCTTACCTCGAAATGATGTTGATTATTGTAATTTGATGATTGATTTAATCGCATGCCTAGAAGTTAAGTAGATATTTGGTTGTGCCTTAAAAATTAAATAAGTAGATTTTTTGCGCCTTGGCTTATGTCATTGCTAGATTGATTTAGTATCAAATTTCTCTTGCACCATGGAATTTTATGTTACTTGTGTGGGTTTACTGTAATGCTATTGTGCCTTGATGATCGTTGATGATGTGATTTAGGTTAGTCGGCTTGGACTTGATTGTGTCAGGGGGATGTAGACACCTCCTTATTCCTCAAAACAATCACCAACCTTGAGACCTTAAATGGTTAAAATCAATTGGAACCCGGGCTTGAGCGTTTCTTATGTGTCTTGGAGGTCCTATCCTTGCAGGGTAGGTTGGGAGGGTAGTATATTATGTGTTTCTTTTGATTATATTTATGATCCTTATGATTCGTTATGGTATCGTATGTTTTCTTGGTGATATTTGAGGATGGTCCTTATGAGATGCGTCGAATGTTTAAGATTTGTACTATTATGCATCGATATTAATGGTAGAATGCAATGATATTGGGTTGTTGTTAATTAATATGTTAATACATTGATGTGTGTGTCATGGTTCATGGTGACGAGGTGTCGACAATGTGTCGTATTGGATTATTAATGCATTATTATTGTTTCGTTAATATATGTGATTGATGTGTCGACGATGTCGACTATTTATTATAATGTTTTAATTTTCCTAACACAACTTTAAAAGAAAAAAAAAATTGACATGTTGTACGTCGCTTTTGTTGTCGTAACAACGGGGGCCTTTACATACCTATACTTGGCCCTCATCGACTATTGCCTCTAGTAAAAGACTTGCAATGAACTCTTCCCAAGTCCAACTAGCCTATGAAAGAGAATTTATTACTAGTATCTTGATAAGCCTACGATGACATAAAGAAAATCAGGTTCCTCTATGTTCTCTCCATTTGTGTTATCAATTGTAGAGATTGAAGTAAGAAAAAATAGACATTGACAAGTTGGCAATGATGTCACAAATGAGTCAAAAGATTGAAATGGTATATGTGAAGTGAGTTATATTGGCCTTCACGAGTAAAGTACTTCTGAATATAATATGCAACTTTATACCAAGGCTTCCTCAAATAAGATGGCTTAACCCCCTTGCTTGTATGTTCCATAGTTTCATTTCCTACCAAAAAATCTAGCTAGGCACTATTGGACATAATGTACCACTCAAACCAATGATATCCTTCCATCGATATGATTGTTACCTAAGAAATTAAGACTTATATAACTTGGATACAAAAAACTCTTACCATAGCTGAATTTTTCTATAATGTGTGTGAAGATTTAAAAACAATTTAAGTATCAAACCCTTGCAATCACTCAAATTAAGTTAGCCACCCTGCTTCTGGAAAAATCCTCATTGCTTTTGGGTTGGTATGAAAGATGCTAGTTCCCATTGGTTCATGCTAGATGGTCCAACCCATCATTTTTATTGATCTAGATTAGATCATTATATTATTTTCCATCTATCTCGATGCTTTCAAAGTGGAAAAAAATTGGAGGAATCAACTTGCAGGGTCATTTTAGTGGCAAGTCCCAATTTGAAAAATTGGGGTCTGAAACTTTCCGAAGCCATTTTGAGGCATAAAACAATTGTTTTTGGTATTATAGTGTTCATAACTTGTGCACACCCTCTTGACGATGTTGTTCTCTCCGAGACCTTTCCAATGGTGCAGACCGTGTGTCAATCATATTTCGTATGCAAAAGTTATTCCTTCGGCAAGTTGACCTATCGTGTTGACGCCCATGGTATGAGAGGATGCCACATCATCCCCCATCACTCATGCACATGGGGCTACCCATGTGAGGAATTTCAAGAATATTCTATAAGGTTCAAAACCCTACCACAATTGAGGGTTGAGGAAATTAAAAATCTACCCTAGATGGCTATCAGGCTATGTTAAATATTGAGCCACTATGGGGAGAAGGGGTTCCATTCTATGCTATTGCATTTTGTTCCATAGCAGAGCATAACAAATGAGAGTGGGAAATTAGAGAGAATAATAGAGGGGTTTAATTTTTTGTATAATCTGAACAAGCCACAAGTCTCAAGTAACTTCATAGAGAGTGCCTTCTCCTTTGTACTTGCATTATTTCCATAACAAAGAAAAGAGAGCGAAGTAGCCTCACCTTCTAGCTGGGTTTTATCCAATAAGGGTTTACTAAAGAAAATATTTGTGTTATCTTGTGGATGGTGTGTGATTGTACTTTACTTTTCTCTATTTTTTGTATTTTATCTATTTCATGCATAAGAAAAAAAATCAGTAACTAAATATTCTGGAATCTAAAGGAATTTAGCATTCATGGTGTATATTTCAGTTTTATTTACCAGATCTGTTGTGACAAATTGTTCCAGTGGAATATCCACGACGATTTACAAATCAACTATAGAATGGAATATATGATGGGTGCTAGAACAAAGGTTCAATAACATTCGATTACAGGGATACAATGAAAATAACGAAGAAGATGATGGTTATGATTAATTTCCAAATTTGGATAAGAAGTTTAGGAACGTGCCGTTAGGACATGTAATGATGGTTGAGTATGATGTCGAAAGTTCAATCAAGGTGGTGATGATTTAAAAAATATGAAGGAAACATGAAAAGATTGAATGAATTATCATTAGCTACAATGTATATTGGATAGGGTGTGTACTAGGACATTGTAACATCCTACTCTTGCTCGCACATGATTTGACTTATTCTTTGAGGACACTTGCATGCAAGTGATCCAGTTTTGTATATGGTTGTATGTTTCGCTTATGGATTCCGATGATGATGTTGTTGGATTATGATGTTATGTTATTTGATATATATGTATAAATATGTGCTATTGGCGGGTTTCTCCTGAGTGTGCAAGACACTTGACTGATTGAGTATGTTGATTGCATCAATGGACCTCCTTGGACTCTGGATCGAGTTAGGGAGTGGAATGTATATGGTTGGATATTTCTATTTATGCATATGTGACATGATCAGATATATTATGATGTTGTTTATGGATTGTTGACAGGTTTCATTGATGGATGCATGCTGACTATTTCTTGCTAATTAGACTCACATAAGGAGTAAAGGGGCCATGCACAACAACTAGATATTGAGGGAGAGGTTTGGAAGTAGCCCTGCCACAACCTACTAGCACTCTTGTCATGGATCAAATTGTAGGTTAACGATTACCTAGTTTGAGAGATTCACGATTTCGTTAGGGCAGACTGAGACAGTCGCTCATGAAGATTCTAAGGGGTGCGCAATAAGGCATGTTCTTTATTCCTTAGAGGCCCTTAGTCTCTCACAAGGTCGCCTGATGGAGTATTGACTCCAAGGGTTGGACAACTACCAAAATCAATCAAAGGAGAGTGGCACCCTTGGAGCATGTAGTGTGTCTTGAAGGGCATGTCACATAAATAAAACTTGAATAAAGGTGAGTGGAACCCTTGGAGCACAGAGTGGGTAAGAAGACTAAAGAAATTAAATTATAAATTTAATAAATGGTGGGGGATGAAGAAAAATCAAGTTAGGAGTTTTAAAGAGTAAAAATTTATGTCTAAAGATTTAATTACATAAATATGTGCAAAAGAATACCAAATTGGAACTAAGATAAGAAAGGAAATAAATGTTAAAAGGAATGTGGAAGCATAAAAAGGAATCTAGTCTAGTCTAACTAAAGAAATTTCCTAAATTAAACACAACTAAGTTTTAGAAAGGAAACAATCATTAAAAAGAAAATAGAGGGAATAAAGGGACAACTAGGAGTGATTTTAGGAGCTCTTTTAGGATGGGTGAGGGAAATTGAATTTTAATTAAAATAAATGGTGAATTTATTGGTGCAAATAAGGGAATGGGTGACAAGTGTACGGGGGGAGTAATTCCTAATTAATTTAAAAAAAACAATTAAATGTGCAAATGGAAAGTGATCACTAAAAAAAATTCTATAAAAGAAATGGCTGAGAATAGGAATGGATCATGACTGGTATGCATAAAGTTATGTTTTCGGAATTTCTTTGACTGATTTTACTTGTGAGAGTTGGGATACCCAACGAGAGAGAGAGAGAGAGAGAGAGAGAGAGAGAGAGAGAGAGAGGTAGCTCGACCTTGCGAAGTGAGCTGGGAGCTAGAGTTTTTGGTTGTGTTTATGCATGGCCCCTTTGCAGCTCAGGGGGCTACGAGGGAAGAAGAGTACCCCTACCGTTGGATGGGAGGTACCAGTGAGGTCTTCATGGTTAGCAAGCAGGAGATAGGAGGGAGCGCAAGCGCAAAATAAAAACTTTGGATTCTTCACCTTCGGTTACAGTAATCCTAAACTGAGATTGAACTAATGTAGTTGAGATTTAAATTTTATTCGAGGTTTTAAATTTTTATTGAGATTTAAATTAATCATGTAGTTGTTGTGATCCCATCTTTTGTATTTTTTTCTCCATGAGAAAATCTCCCAGCCTTGTGCTTTCATCATGGCTTATTGAATTTTTTTCTCCCTGGCAAAACCCTCACGCTGAATTTTTTTTTAATGGGTTGATCCTTGCTTATTTGAATCATTTCTTCCCTGGAAAACCCAAGCTATGAAATTTAATTGGTAAGTGGTCCCATTATCTCTGCATTGGTGTGTGATTCCTTCTTTCCATCATTTGGAGTGTGATCCCCTCTACTCTACGTTTTGGTAAGTGATGCCATTATCTCTATGTTGGTGTGTGATTCTTTTTTTCAGCAATGGAATGTGATCCCCTTTACTCTGCATTTTGGTAAGTGATCCCATTATCTCTGCGTTGGTGTGTAATTATTTTTTCAATGTTGGGATGTGATCCCCTTTACTCTACGCTTTGGTAAGTGATCCAATTATCTCTACGTTAGTGTGTGATTCTTCTTCCTGGCGTTTGGAATGTGATCCCCTTTACTCTGCGCTTTGGTAAGTGATCCCATTATCTTTGTTTTGGTGTGTGATTCTTCTTTCCAGCGTTTGGAATGTGATCCCCTTTAATCTGCATTTTTTTTGCTGGGTATATATTTACCCATTTACCTCAGCTTGAGAATCATTTCGCCCAACAATCGTAATGGTGCCTCAACAATTTGTAATGATATCTCTGCATTTTTTTTTGTTGGGTATATATTCACCCATTTACCTCCGCTTGACATGCATTTCGCCCAGCAAATCATAATGATACCTCTGTGTTTAATTGGTTGCTATATATTCACCCTTTTACCTCCGCTTGACATGCATTTCTCCCAGCAAATTGTAATGATACCTCTACGTTTTTTGTTTTGTATATATTCACCCATTTACCTCCACTTGACATGCATTTCGCCCAACAAATCGTAATGATGCCTCTGCATTTTTTGCTTGGTATATATTCACCCATTTACCTCCGCTTGACATGCATTTCACCCAACAAATCGTAATGATACCTCTGCATTTTTTTTTCTTGGAATGTATTCACCCATTTACCTCTGCTTGACATGCATTTCACCCAACAAATCGTAATGATACCTCTACATTTTTTTCTTGGTATGTATTCACCCTTTTACCTCATCTTTAACCATGCATTGGCCCAACAAGTTTTACATTATTACTTAGGCAAATTGTCCCTGTAGTGCCAACAAAGTTCTCTCCCTTACTCTTTGGTTTCTCCTTTATATCAGTGTGTTTTCCCCTCAATTATCTCTGCATAGATTTAGTTAATAATCTAGAAGATTGAAAAATAATTAGTTATGAACAGAGAGGAAATTCAGACTATTATTATGTTATTTAAGAGTCTATAATTATAAATGGAAAGGTTTTTAATGCCTCCTTTAATTGCTATCTTTTTCATTATTCAGATATTTGAATAAAATTGATTTTAGTATAGTTTTCATTATAGGAAAAAGTTGAGTACCTTTCATTCGAGTTTTATTTTATCTTAGATTAATTGAATAATATTCATGTGTAGGAGAATGAAGTGAAATTAAATATGGGAGGTTGATATTAAAACATATTCTCATGTTTACTTCATTGGCCATTGTTGTGTAAACATTAATGTTAACTAGATATATCACTTTTATATGTTTAGTTGTTAGTTGACAATTGTGCATTGGATATTAATGATTAAGTTTGGATACTTGCACCATGAAATTCAACTTGTTGGATGACTAGCTAAGTGATAGACTCCTTGCGCGGACTAGAATTATTTTGTAATGTATGTTTGTTTATATATTAGACCTCTTGCATGCAACAAAAATATGATGTAATGAATGTTTGTTTAGTCATTGCACTTCTTGAGCTATGAAAAAATTGTTGATGTGTAATGACTAAGTAATGGGTTCTCTGGTGCCAATGAATTAATGTTGATACCGGATGGAGGGTTGATTGTTTCGTCAACGCCTTAATTTAATTGATAATTACTTGTGCCATGGTATGCATAGCTATGTGTGGATGAATATATGTGTATTTACTTGGACGCCATAAAAATTTAATGAGTATTTATCTTGTGCCATTGATTACATTGTGATTTAATAATTGGATTGCTTGTTCATTGGAATAACGACGGATGTACAATGATTTAGCTTGATTACTCGCACACATTTCATTAATGGTGATGCATGATTAGTTTAGTAAGAAAATTTACATGCGCACCCAAATTTAAGTGGGCGTGTGATTGCTTTGTCTTTATTCTCTTGCACCTTGACTTTAACGCTAATTAATCTTGCGTCATGAAATTATGTAGATGCATGATTAATACAATGACTAGTTTCCTCTTGCGCCATTACTTAAGTTGACATGTGAATGTTCTAGAATTGTTTACTCTTGCACGCAACGAATATTTAAATATTGATGTATGATTGATAACGATGATGGTTACCCTTGTGCCATGATTATTAATGAATAGGATTGATAAATTAATCTAATTGGTGATTGGACTTGTTGTTAGTGGGACGCAGACACCTCCTTGTTCCTCAGAACAGTCACCAACCCTGAGACCTTAAATGGTTAAAATCAATTGGAACCTGGGCTTGAGCGTTGCTTATGTGTCCTAGAGGTCCTAAGCTTGCAGGGTAGGTTGGGAGGGTAGTCACTTTATATTCATTATCTAATTGAATATTGTTGTAAATTGTTTCAAGATGATTATGATGTGTTAATCTACTATGTTATTTATGTTTATGTGTCGTTATCCTTCGTTGACATGTTGAATGCGTCGTTTGTGATTTCCATGATGAGTAGTTGGTACTGCTTTTACTTATTATGTTATTGATTAGGCGTTGTTGTGATCATGTGTTGATGTTAATTACTTAATGAAAAAAACATTACCTTTTGTGCTTCACTTTTTCTTAGGCATAACGGAGGGTTGTTACAGACATATGGAACCACCCCTATGATATGACATGCATGACCCCCCAAAAAAATTGAATTATGTTTTTATCTCAGGAAAAACGAAATTGCCAGTCTAGCAGATGGAAAATTGGGAAGGAGAGGATACAAGGACATGTCCATCATGATGGAAGGATAGCCACATCTATAAAAATATGTTAACAACCTTGATACAATTTTTCACAACCACTAAAAATATGATATGTACCAATGCAAATGTTAATTTAAAAACCAAGGATTTGTAGCCATTGAAAACAAGGATCCGTAGCATGTTGAAAACACTTTGGATTATAGGGTTCTATACCCAATAAAAACAGGGATCCATGGCATGTTGAAAACACTTTGAAAAATAGGATTCTATAGCCACTGAAAATAGGGATCCATAGCAACTTGTAGACCAAAACTTTCTTGCAATCACAACTTATTCAAACAATAGGGATTGTATCTTAAAAATTATGCATGCCATGCAACCTATCATTAGATCCTCAAAAATATATAAGTATGAGAGACAAAGATAAGGGAAAGGAGGTCCATATAGAAGTGTCCTTATGCTGGTGATTTGTATCAAGAACCTTAGGTATTTAGTTTCATACCATTTTTTAGTGTTGGGAATCAACATTAGTGTGATCTAATCCTAGGTGAGGCCTGCTAGCCATTCATTTGGTTATCTTGTCATGAAATGGTTTTGAATCTTGCTTGTTCAATGGTAGTGGACTCAAGACTGAGGAGGGGGACTTTAGGTCTTGGAGCTAGGAGTACAACAATGAATATCAAGGTAATCATCATTGTTATGATCCAATGCATTAAAAGTGATTTTAAAGTCAATGAATACAATCCACTTTGAGGGGGAAACCTCCTTTTACAATATATCCAATTCAAAATACAATATGATATGAGATAAGATGATCCTAA
>JASDQU010737653.1:542377-576467 GCA_032191745.1 Picea mariana
ATATATATATATATATATATATCAAGGAGACAAAGGGTACACTTATAATAAAAGAGTGTAATGAAGGGTTCTAGCTAACATACAAAGCTAAGGGAAAGGAGGTCCATATAGAAGTGTCTTTATGTTGGTGATTTGTATCAAGAACCTTAGGTCTTGAGTGTTATACCATTGTTGAGTGTTGGTAATAAACATTAGTGTGATATAATCCTAGGTGAGGACTATTATCCATTCATTTGGTTATCTTGTCATGATATGGTTTCAGATCCTTCTTATTCAATGGAGGTGGACTCAATACTGAGGAGTGGGACTTTAGGTCTTGGAGCTAGGATTACAACAATGAATCTCAAGGTAATCATCATTTTTATGATCCAATGCCTTAAAAAAGTTAAAAAGTCAATGAATTCAGTCCACTTTGAGGGGGAAACCTCCTTTTACAATATATCCAATTCAAAATACAATATGATATGAGATAAGATGATTCTAAGACTAGGTCTCTTTGATATATATATATATATATATATATATATATATATATATATATATATATATATATATATATATATATATATATATATGAGACAAAGGGTACAATTATAATGAAAGAGTGTAATGAAGTGTTCGAGTGGACATACAAATATAACACTAGAAATGTAACAAGTCAATATCTAGGACTTAACGAGGGGTTTTATACATAACATGGGGCCTTGTCTAGGGATTAACATGCCCCTCCCCTTCAAACAAGTTTTTTCCTCAATAATTGACTAACTGCAAGTGTTTATGCATGAACAACTCATCTTCCCATGTCACCTCTTCCACTGGTAGGTTCTTCCATTGACAAGGTACTTAGTAATTGCTTGATTTCTCGACCGCTTAATCCTTGTTTCAAGATTTGTTTCTATTTCTAGTATGTTTTCCCCTTATTCATTAATCCATGGTAAAATTCTTTGGACTAAGATCTTATTGTAGATTACTTTCTTTAAGAAAGAAACATGGAAGACTGGATGCACATGTGAAGATGGAGGAAACTCCAATTTGTAATACATACTTCCAATCCTTTACAAAGACTTATAGGGGCCATAATATTTTGGTGCTAATTTATTGTCCTATTTTTGTTGCTTGAGGGAAATTTGTTTATATGGTTGTAGCCTCATAAATACCCAATCCCCCACTTCAAATTCCCTTTCACTATGATGTTTATGGGCTTGTTGTTTCATCCTATTTTGTGCCATAACCAAGTTGTCCTTCAATAGTTTAAGAACCTCTTGTTGGTTCCCTATGTGGTCCTTTAGTGCTTGAACCTTTGCATTCCCTTTCAAAGATGATGTGATGGATGGAGGATGATATCCATAAAGTGCTAGAAATAGGGACATTTTTTATGAAGTATGGAAGGATGTGTTGTACCACCACTCTGCCAAGGCCAATTGTTTGACCCATTATGTCTATTTATCAAATGCAAAGCAACAAAGACATCCTTCTAGACATGCATTCACAATATTAGATTTCTCATTGTATTGAGGATGGTAAGATGAGTTGTAAGCCAAATGAGTACCCAAACAAGAAAATAATTTAGTCCAAAATTCCAGTGAAAATTGGATCTCTGTCACTTACAATAATCTTGGGGACTCCATGTAGATTTTGAACTGTTTCCATGAATGTTGTGGCTATTGTACTTGATTTAAAAGGATGAGAAAGAGAGAAAACATGGGAATACTTTGTGAATCAATCCACTACTACCATGATGATGGTCTTTCCTTCAGATTTGGGTAAACCTGTAATAAAATCCATTGAAACTTCTTCCCAACATTGACCTCGTATAGCTAATGGTTGTAGGAGACTCGACATCTTAATTGTCTCTCCCTTATTATATTAAAATTTCTTCCATTATATCTTTTCTTCTTCCACCCAATCATATTTCATAATAGAAATAGCACATAGTGAACCTTTTGTTTCTTCTTCTTTCCTTGAAAGGGCATCTGCCACAACATTATGTTTTCCTTTTTTGTAGATAATTTCAAAGTCATAACCTAGCATATTTGTAACCCATTTTTGTTTCTCTTCTGAAGATAATCATTTCTCTAAGAAGTACTTCAAATTTTCATGAACTGTTTTTACTTTGAAGTGTCTTCCTATTAGGTAAGAGCACCATTTTTGCACTACATGTAGTATGGACAACATTTATTTTTCATAAATGGGTTTGAGTAAGTTTTTTCCTTTAAGTTGATTGCTTTCAAAGGAAAGGGGCATTCCATATTACATTAGAACTACACCAATTCAATGGCCCGAGGCATCACACTTTACAATAATTTCTTTTGTAAAGTCAGGTGTGGCTAGGATGGGAGTAGTACACATAGCCTCCTTAAGTTTTTCAAAATATTTGGTTGTTGTTTCAGCCCAAGAAAATGATTCCTTATTTAATAATGTTGTAAGAGGTGTTACTATTTGACCATAGTTCTTTACAAACTTGTGGTAATATCTTGTCAATATTAATAATCCTCTAAGTTTCTTCAAGGTTTTGGGAATTGGCCATTCCCTCATAGATTTAATTTTGTTAGGATCCACTTTTACACCTTCATGAGATACAATATGACCCAAATATTCCACTTCTTGAACCCAAAAGGTATACTTGGAAGTCTTTACATAAAGTTGTTGATCTTCCAATAGTTGTAATACTCTGTCAACATGTTGTACATTCTCTTCCAAAGATTTGTTGTAAATTAGTATGTCATCAAAAACTACTAACACAAATTTTCTAAGGAAGGGATTGAAAATATAATTCATTAAGCTTTGAAATTTTGAAGGTGCATTAGTAAGTCCAAATGGCATAACCAAAAACTCATAATGACCTTCATGTGTTCTAAAAGTTGTTTTGGGAATGTCTTCCTGCATCATTATGATTTGATGATATCTCGAGTGAAGATCCAACTAAGTAAAGAATTTTCTCCATGCAATTCATCTAATAATTCATCAATGACATGAATAGGAATCTTGTCTTTGATGATTTTTTTTTCAGCTATCTATAATCTGGACACATACACCATTAACCATATTTTTTTGTAACCATCACCATTGGTGAAGAGAAACAACTTTGTCTATGTTGAATAATGTCAACCTCTAACATTTATCGGATCATACATTCAATCTCACTCTTTTGCGTATATGGATACCTATAAGGCCTAATTATAGGTGGTACACTATCAGGTTTCAAATGAATAACATGGTCATGATTTCTATCAAGTGGAAGACCCTTAAGAATTTCACCAAATACCTTGGAATAATTGTTGATAACTATTTAGAGATCTAATGGAACATAGTATATAGATGTTTGAACATCAAGTGAACACAATTCTTCAATTACATCATGGTGTCCCTTTTTTAGTAACTTTGTCATGATATTAGAGATTATTACGTTAGAGGGTTTCCCTTGGATACCTCTAAGCTCAATTTCCTTTCCATATGAGGAAAATATCATGAAAAGAGCACCACCCATTTGGATGGAAATCATGGGGCTATCCAAAAAATACTCCCCATGTTAAGCTTAATACTTTGGAACTTCCAAAAACAATTTATGGTACCTCCATTTGCAGTAGGTTAATTAGTTAACCAAAGGAAACTGGTGAATGAACCCTTGTTATTTTGTTTTCCTTTGTTCATTTTATTTATTTATTTATTTCGTGCTTGCTCTTGAGCCCTGATTAATCTACAAACCTAGATCATATACTTAAACCTAAAACCCTAAGTAATATAGTGGCCTTCTCGCATTTTCTTTTCTTCCTTACTTTCCCTATTAGGGGTTTTCAATGTTACCCTAAAATCAAGTGGTGACTCCACTCTGTCCTTCCTCCTTATGGTAGAAAGCTGTCTTACTCTAACTATCATGATACATTCTGAAAATGCCATAGAGGAGTTCCTGTAAATGCTTCCCATTCTCAAGTGAATCATTTTTTTATCTTATTCTCTCTAATCCCTTATAATGGTGGAGGATTTTATATTTCCTAAACCCATGATCCAAATAGGACTACCCTATCCTTTGACCTTTTTCACATTATGGTCCCTACCAAGTGGGAGGCTAGTACATTAGCCTCCCATTTTGACATTTAGGTCAAATGAGACAATGCTAGTAGGGCTTAATCTATATATTTTGATCATGGATATTCCCTTAACTTCATCCCTATTCTAGTCGGTCACTTAAAACTCTAGTGTTGGATATACAAAGTAATTGAGATATTTTGCTAATTTGTAATTTATTAAATTATGGGTACTACTAGAATCAATCAACATTGTTACCTTTTCTTTTTGATGTATCCTTGTATCTTGAGGGTTTGTGGAGTACTGATGTCAACCAATGCATGATAAGATATTGTTGTAGTAATCTCTTATGGATCTGGATCTTATGATGGTTCCAATTCTTGATCTTCTTCCTCTTCACAATCTATGTAGAATAATTTTTTCTCACCTTATTTATGCCCCTTCATGTACTTTTTGTAACAATTGAAGCATAGTCCCTTTTCTCTTCTTTCATCAGTTTTTCGAGGTGTCAACCTTTTTTATTGAGGTACGATTGTCTTATGAAGCCCAAAATGGTTGTAGACTTGTGTGTATCTTTATTCTTTGCTTTAATATGACGATCAAATTGCATAGCTTCAATAATATTTGTAGGATGTATTAAGAAAAGATCATGTTTAATGTCTTCTATTTATCCACCCATCTAAGCTTCCAACAAATGTTCATCACTTATGTCATCCACCCTTGTCGTCAATACCTAAAATTCTGAATTATAAGCTTCAATATCACCTAAGTGCTTGATTCTTGTCAATTGGATGAAGTATTCATGTTCCTAAACTTTCCCATATTGTGCTTCTAAGTCTCTTGTAAATAAATCCCAAGTACAATGATAAAAATGTGACTTCCTTTTAACTATCCATTGATACCATGGATATGGTTTATTCTCAAAGTTCAACATTTTTGTGTGAATCCTTTGATTATCATCCATAATATTATATAGATTAAAATATTGCTCCATTTGTTTCACCTTGGTACAGACCTTTGTCCCATCAAACTTCCTTAATTCAATCTTGGGAAGCGTTACTCCTTTTGGAGACCATCCATAAGTAACTCCACTATTGGAGTTACCTCCCCCTAAAAAATTATTATTATTGGAAACTTGTTCAACCTAAACACTACCTTTATTTTCATGATTCCCTTCACACACCTTATCAAGTTTAGGTAACCTCCCATTAATGCTTCTAGAATCTTCTTTTCCATATGTTCCAACTTTCCATCCATATTCTATTCCATTTGTTCCACGTTTCTTTTCATATTTTCATCCATGTTCATTTTCATGTCATTCTTATTGTCATTCATATTCTTCTCCACATGTTCCCTATTTTCAGTGATATTCTTTTCCATATGGTGACAAATCTCTTGGATTTCATCTTGAGTCATGGTTGAGCTCTCCAGAGGTTTAGTTGGTGAAGTAAATTTTGGAGGAGCCTTTGGAGCCATGTGAGAAAATAACAATTCTCCTATTTTCCCTCTTTTTAACAAACTTATATCATAAAAAATAATATTCCAATAAAAAGTTATGCCAATTGTAAGTTACGTACCTTTCAGACACTTAATTAGGAGTATGACTGGATGGCTGAAATTTTTCCTAATATATCTCTAAACGTTAAACCTTTCTAAGTCTAAAATTTTGGCTTGTAGTACTCTAATATGACTTCTTAAACTCCTAAAAATTTCACAGTTTGAACGCTCACTAATAAAAAGTTATAGAAAAAAATACCAAAATAACTTATTTAAGACTAATTTCAGGATTAGAAAATAACCCCAACTTCCACGAGATATATCTCACAAATAATAATGATTCAAAATCTGAAAAAAAAAAAAATCACATGTAATTCGCTATCTCTCCTCAGGATTCTGAAAATTTTAGAGTCAGAAATGTCACAAAAAAAAATACAACGAAAATTCCCACCTAACTCTTTTAAAACTGATTTCAGAATTGGTCATAAGCCCTGTTTTACATGGAATATATATATGAAAGTATAGTGAACCCTAATATGAAATTTGGACGACTTGTACTAGGAGATGTCTCCTTAGTCTCCACAAATTTCAATGTATGAAACCTCCCAGGAAAAAAAAATTTGTAGAAAAATTCCCAAGATGACTCGTTTAAAAATAAATTCATGATGAGTCAAAAACCCTATCTTCCATAAGCTATATATCCAAAACTATAACGACCCAGAACCTGAAATTTTTACCAAATATATCTTAATATTCCACGAAATAACCTCCAAATTTTGTTGTCTAAAATGACCTAGAAAAAGTTATAGAGTAAATGCCAAGATCACTTGCTTGAAGCAACAAAAACCTAGGATATATGATCTAATACCAAATGTTATGATCCAACGCCTTAAAATGATAAAAATTCTATGGGGAAAGAACCCTGGGTCTTGGGTGTCGTATCATTGTTGAGTGTTGGGCATCAACATTAGTGTGATGTGATCCTAGGTGAGGACTATTATCCATTCATTTGGTTATCTTGTCATGATATGGTTTCAAATCATGCTTGTTAAATGGAGGTTGAATCAAGACTAAGGAGGAATTTAGGTCTTGGATCTAGGAGTATAACAATGAATCTAAAGGAAATCATCATTAGTGTTACTCTCTTTCAATAAATATAGATATATCTTCTCCCCCACACTACCCCCCGGAAATGAGGTCCATACATAAGCATCCTTATGATGGCAATTTGTAGCAAGAACCCTTGGTCTCAAGTTTCATACCATTGTTGAGTGTTGGGAATCAACATTAGTGTGACTTGATTCTAAGTGAGGAATATTAACCATTCATTTGGTTATCTTGTCATGATATGGTTTCAGATCATCCTTGTTCAACATAGGTGGAATCAGGACTAAGGAGGAGGACTCTGGGTCTTGGAGCTAGGATTACAATGATGAATCTCAAGGTAATCATCATTGTTGTTTCTCTCTTTCAATAAATATAGATCTGTATTATTCCCCCCCTTCCCCCTGATAAAGGAGTTCCATACAGAAGCATCCTTATGTTGGATATTTGTAGCAAGAACCCTTGGTATTGAGTGTGATACCATTGTTGAGTGTTAGGAAACAACATTAGTGTGATTTTATCGTATGTGAGGACTATTAGCCATTCATTTGGTTATCTTTTCATCATACAATTTTGGATTGTGCTTGTTCGACGGAGGTGGACTCGGGACTTAGGAGGAGGAATTTAGTCTTGGATCTAGGAGTACAACGGTGAATCTCAACGTAATCATCATTGTTGTTATCTTTCAATAAATATAGATCTATCTTCTCCCGTCCCCCCCCCAGCCACAAATATCTGTGTTTGTGGATCTCTTTTGCATCTTTTAATGAGGTTTTGTGGATCTAAATTTGCTTGAGATTATTAGATTAATAGTTTAATCATGCAAGTTTCTATATATTGTTTTATGAAAGTATTAAAAAGGTATTTCTTGTTGGATGATTATGTAGGTTGATCATAATCAATGGAGCTATTGTGAGGTCAAGTGTAAGCCATTGGATACACTGGAAAAACATCAGGAATTGGACATGCACCTTATTCCTTCTCATATTTACTTTTGAAAATGCATGTTAGTGTTAGGAGAAAGTAAGAGGTTATCTATCCCTATGTTTGTCATTGAAGTACACCCATTCAGTGGTAGATTATCCCATAATAGATGCATTGGGTCCTCACCCAATGGTAATACCCCTTAACATACCAAAAACATCAATAGCAAAAAAAACCCAATTCTTTAACGAAGAATTGAACAACCCAATAGAATTTTCCCTGTGACCTAATGGCTTTCTCTAAGGACCCCTCTGATTTTCTTTTGTCTTCCTTATTGAAATTCTCTTAAATCCTTTTCTTGTGCTATTTGTATATTATATTTCCTTCCAACATAAAAATGTTCTAGAAACTTGATTCCATCATACCCCAAAACCCACCAAAACCTTGAACCCCAATGTTCCTTCCCACTTCCTTGGTATCAGGTGGTATCAACTAGAGTATTGTTGAGCCTCCTCGAAATCATCAAACCTGACAATTAGATTTCCTTTAGAATCAAAATTAGAGATAGATAGAGAACCATAGTTATATTTACCACTAAATCAATAAAAATATCACTTTAAGACAATTAGCCTCCCAAATCTATATTCACCGTAGGTATCCTATTAGAGTTTGAAGCCAAATTTGTGAGGTTTTTCCCAAATGTCCCAAACCAAAAAAAACCATTAATTTTGTTACTATTGAGATAGGTAGTATAAAAAATGGGATGTAACTTTTAAATCACATGAAGCCTTAACTTGCTTCTACACCACTTCCTCTGAATGCAATGGATCCTCCTTTAATGGTGGGTTCACTACCTGAGGATAATCCTTGGAACCATGCTCTAATGAAGATGACATGATATTCTATTGATCATTTTGATCATCATCTAAAACATGAACAAGCATTCCCTCCCTTGAGGTTGGTTGATTGATCCATATTTAGGAGAGGAATGAAATGAAAGCAGAGAAATTACAATGAAATTCTCATGAAAATTGCCATAAACAGAGAAATACAACAATACTTGATTTCTATTAATGAAAGAATTGTAAAGAGACTGTAAAAATACAAAGTGAAAGACTCGCTAGAATGGTGGAAACTTTATCTATGAGAAGAGATGTGACTACTACGCTCATTCACAAGAAGATGATTGCAACGAGGCTCTGAAGGCATTTTTATGATAAACATGAATGTCAAAACCCTAGACATCCAAAAACCTAACCCTAGGAAATGAAACGCCAAAATTCATGTGGGCCCCATTTGGGTAAGTTAGTACATTAACTTCATGGGGTTGTAACTTTTGCATACGATTTTCGTTTTAAGCGCATGATATCTCGTTGGAAAGGTCTTTTCAAGAACTACGAATTACACCGTCAAACTCTGACTCTGTATACAATTTGACTGTGGCAAGACAAAAAAAATTGTTTAGGGGCCCAAAACGGCCTTGGAAGTACAAAAAGATGTGCTGACATGAAAACATACAAAATAAGCCATTTGGATTAGGTGGGAGGCCACCAGTATCCACCTAGAAGATGTGTAGGGCTGCAGACAACCCTGAAAGTGTAGAACCTACAATTACAAAGAAGTACAGAAGAACGCGTTGTACTAAAAACTGACAAGAGGAAATAGTTGGAACAGGTGGGTGGCCACCAATATCCACTTGGATCATTGATCCACTTCTAGAATTGATACCTCATTTGTTGAATGAACCTTCATGATCTTGGGTTTTATCTTCCAAACCTTCTTTGCAAAAAGGCTTGGGACAATATCTGACTATGTGCCCATGCACGTGACACTAAAAAACTTGAAAGGCACATTGCAATAATCTATGACCAATGTATGGGTTTTGTGGCCCATATCAATGTCCACGCTCTCCACCAAAACCTCCTTGGTATCAATTTCCATTAACACTTTAGCCATAATCCCAAATACACTGGTTTTGAAAGAAAGGTCCAATATAATGAAATTTCCCAACTCATTTCCTAACATCTCCAAAATAAATTGTGTCCAAAACTCTATAGGAAGCTCAAACACTTTCATCCAAATCAGAATTTTAGTAGTTGATTATGTCCTAGGGTTAAAACACGCATGTCAGGGTTTCAAGGACATAAAATATGTGTCCAAAACCAATTACCATTCAAGATTCTATAGACATCCTCTTCAAATCAGAGTAGGAAACCAAGCCAACCTTGAGCCATGATATAATGAACAAGACCATACCCTATAATCGGCTTCCAAAATTGTTGCATCTAGGAGTTTAAGGTATTTATTTCTATTTGCCTCCCAAAAATATTTTGTATCAAAGCCTTGATTATTCCATTATTTAGTCCACCCACAAATCCTCTTCGACTACCATATTAACCTTCACCTCTTTTTTCCTAATAACCCTTCTTCTTCTTTTAAGTCTCCTTCCCTCCTCAGACTTTGATGTTTTCTCCTTACCTTTGAAACCTCCACATAAAGTCACAAAATCTAGGTTTTCTCCTACAGACCCTACTCCTTTTTTCAACTTACTGTAAGGTTGATAACTTACCTTTTACACTTGACCTTGAATTGAGCTCACCTCACAATATTGATTCACCTTATCCCACAGGTTTGAAGATGCCATAAGAAGTCTACATGTCTATGAAGGAAGCAAAACCTTAATCTACAAATTGTTATATACATAATAAATAATAAATAAAGTTAAAATAATAATAATAATAATAAATGTAAATTCATGACTCTTCGTACAAAGGGAACGTTGGCTATAGCTATATTGAAGCCACGCCCTCTTCAATGTAAATATCCTCATTCAATAATTATTCAATACACACACACACAACATTGGTATCAGAGCCAAGATCTTGGCACAAAAAAAAGGAAATACGAATATTTCTTTACGTGGAAGATAAATTTTATAAGTATTCATGTAAAAGTGAATAACGTGAAAAGGAAAAAAAGGTAAAAGTGATCTTTCTTTATGTGGAGAATAAGTTTTATAAGTGTTCACGTACAAGTGAATAACGTGAAAAGGAAGATGGTAAAAGTGTGAAAGTAAATGAAGTTATAAATATATATCCCCACCTTCGTTGCTCCACCTTTCCAAAATGGCACACAAATATACACCTCCAACCACTAGAAGTATGACAGATATAAAAAACAATTGGAACAAATAGAAAAGGAATTGAATACACTCAAAGATATAGTTAACAAAAATCTTCATAATCTGAAAGATGAGATAAAAAAAAGTAATGACATACTCAAACAAGAGATATCACAAAATCTAAAGGTGAAATTATGGCATAATTTAGGATCGTAATGAAAAACAATATAGACAGCATGAAGAAATATCAATATATAAAATATGACGAGCTTGTAAAACTATTAAAAAATCAAGGTTCTTAACGTCGTAACAAGCAAGGGAGTACGTTGAGATGGAGAGAGAAGGATTTCAAGAGAAAAATTTGAATATAAGATAGGCAATGATGATGAGAATCATATGGCTATATAAGAAGCTATTGAGATCGCCAATGATGATCACATAGAAGAAATTCAAGTTAATTTGGCTACAAAAGAACCAGTGGATCAACAATCTAAAAAATAATTATTACGTCATCAACAAGAGTTAGAGACACAGATACACGAGTTTGCCAAAGCCCGAAGAGAATCTAATCATGAGCTACTAGTTCTTATGGATAGAGACAAAATATTTAGGAGGGAATTGTTCAAGAATGCAAGACTATCAATAATCGACTTATTAATTTTCTTAGAGGTAAGGAACAAATGCAACAAATTCTATGTTACATGGTACAAGATCCACCATAGTAGGAAGAAAGTAAACGAGGTTTTAGGTTTCCATTTGTAGTGGAGATCTACAATTCCGTTGAGAAGGCATGGAGAGTGGCCAAATTCCTGCCAAGGAATTTGATATTCAGGGAAGAATTGGCCAAGGATATTATTCGAGTGAGTTCCTTCTACCTTCACGCTAATGCTACCTCTCATCAAAGGGATCTAGGAGCTATAGTGGAGTTGTTGGATAATGAAATGGAGCTTATACTTATTACCTCTTGGATTCCAATGTGTTTAGATGGTGTTGTGTTGAATGTTTTCATGAATTTTACTATCATGTTTATAGAAAGTCCACTCTAAGCCAAGAACCCTTATTTGAGGGCAGAGATGGTGGAGTTTTTGAATGCCTAGATGCGAGACAAAATTTAGTTACTAGCAATGGTTACTTGTTTTGAAGGACATCATCTTTCCCAAGAGTATATTGTATTTAACTTTATGGATCTTTTTGTGGACATTGAATTTATTTGGTCACATACTTAGTTCTATGATAAGTTCAACACACACCATAATATTACAGAACTCTAAAGTATTTGTGGTAGGTTTCTAGTCATCATAAGGCATAGATAAGAGATACACATATACAAGAAAAGGAAGTGTATGTGAACTTTCTTGTCAATGATGGTATCCTTCTCATTGTTGAAAGTTTGAATAAGATACATGAAGTGAAAATAATGGAGACTAAAATGATAGAATGGGAGAAATGACCATCCCAAGAAAGATAGAAAAATTTAGACAGTTATATCGTTAATTACTTTACTTTGAGGACAAAGCAATTTTAAGGGAAGGACGATGTTATATACATAATAAATAATAAATAAAGCTAAAATAATAATAAAATAAAATATAATAAAGTGATAAATAATAATAAGAATAATAAATGCCCCGGATGCGGGTGACCACATGGTAGCCCACACCCACTCTCCTGGCACGCGCTGCGATGACTGGATGTGTGCCACCTCATCCCCCTCATGATACTTAACTACCCTCCCCCCTAAGGCATTGCACATTCATTATGCCCATGGCCACTGCCCCTCACCCACGCGTAATCTGCAACCTTTTGCAGCTCCCATGCTCCAAAAATCCGATGACCATAATGGCGTTGGACGTGACCTGCACGCTTTTCCTCTGGTCACCCGCGCTCATTCCCCTCACTCTCACCTTTCCTTCCTTGCAGATGAGCTCTATGTGATCTTTCGACATCACCCCTCTATGCTTAGATCTAAGTGGAGGATCAACTCTGTGCCTTGCCCTCCCAATTTCTCCCCCATGCCTTCTCGTCGGTGCACCACCCCCACCCTAGGATGGAGTGGTCTCAAAAGGTGCACCTCCTCAGCTCTTCACCTGCCCTTCCTATCCAACCAGGATGTCTTTGATTGCTCTGTTCCGGGTTCCCTATGGCAATTGCTTGATGACTGGGAAAAAGAGGTCTCTGGCTCCCTCCCAACATCTCGTCGCACCGACACAATTACTGGTTGGTCAAGAATTTACTCACCCATGCTCTCCTCAGCCTCCCTGGTGTCTTTGTTCCTAGCCCTTCTAGCTCACCTCACTTACCCCACTCCCCCACAGCTCACCCTCCTCCCTCTACTCCGACCTCTCCCAACACTCATCCTCCTCTTGCTACAGCCCCTCTCATCTCCTTGACGCCTCTCGAGACACCCAACATAAGAACTAAGGCGACACCTCTAGGTATAAGAGACAAGTTGACAGCTCTCAACACACACAACTCGGCAACAACGAAGACTCTAGGTATGAAAAGTACGATGAATTCCCCAGGCACGCACAACTCACTGAAGGTTCCCATTAATAACTGGCCTCCAGGTCAAACACCCGTCCACAAACAACTCTAAATCAGCCAGTGACAGTGACAGTGACTTTGGTGGTTGTCCAGTCATTGAAGAAAATCCCATGGATGGAACCCATCCTTGATGTCTAGGCCTTGGCACCACTTCTCAGGTTTTTTTCCGGTTTATTTAGATATTTGCAAACTTCTTTGGTTTCCAGTAAAAGACACATGAACAAATAAAACTTAGTTTTATTTTTTGGGGTATGCATGGTTTCCCATCAAGGGCAGGCAAAATTCCATGCCCAGTTTCTGACTAAGGGAAAACACAACTCTGTCCACTCTGTATTTTCTTGACTGTACTTTACTTCACTGTATTTTAATAGAATAGACACCGATCTTACATAATAATAATAATAATAATAATAAATGTAGAGTCATGACCCTTTGTACAAAGGGAACCTTAGATTATATTTAAGCCTAGCCCTCTTTAATGCAAAGGTCATCATTCTATATATATATATATATATATATATGCCACTGAGAAAATATTTTTATATAACACAAACCAAAATATGTGACCCCTTCCTTTGGCCTAATCTTTCGAACAGATGCCACTTTTGACACAACCTGCATTGTTTTGTAAGGGAAGTAACTAGCCCCTTCAATGCACCTGACAATAGAGCCATTACCAAATTTTGAAACCACATACTCAGTCTTTGGAAGTGGGCCCTTGGTACCTGACCCATTAATGGATCTAACGTCACCTAATGCAAATTGTAGATCTACTTTTTCACCCACTTTTGCCTCTAGACCCAAAGTTCATATTTTGTCACCAATAGTCCCCCCCTTATCACCCCGACAAGGCTAACCTAGGAACATATCCCTTGGTAGGAAAAAACATCCACTCCTTCCATAGGGTTCTGAATAGTTTACTAGCTTAATGTCTTCAACTATTCTGCAGAAAACCTAGCCCCTTACATGAGCATCTCATCCAAATTGAGTAATCATTTTCATATAATTTTCTGTGTCATTTAAAAAAAAATTTGGATGCAACTAAGACTAGTAAAATATGTCTAATTAAGAACTTAAAATATACATTTTTGGTCTTTAATATGATTGCAAATGACACCCCTTATGGACATTGATGAAGAAAATATTAAGGAAAAAAATGAATAGGTAACTATGATCATTCATAGCGATGCAATTCAAACCTATTAGGGACATTGTGTAGGACATTAATCAAGACACTAATATTGACACAAATATGGTTGCAAAAAGAACCTAATTTTTTGGATGTCAATAGGGTCGTGAATTTAGACATTATCTCTATTGCAATTTTTGACATTTATTTGGTCACAGTATACAACACTTGGATGTTAATAATGTCATTAATAGGGATAATTAATGAGGATGCAATATTGATCACTATTAATGGATGTTCTTTAATGATGTGAGTTACTACCCAAATTGCAACTAATTAGTATTTAATGCAAATAAAATGAGGAATTTGAAAATGAAACTTAAATAAGTTCCCTTTAACTATCAGTGTTATTCAATCAACACCAAGGTGGAAAGTCAAATATGGTAAGGGTTAGGAACTTAGTCCATTGTTCAACCCCAACTTGTTTACATGGCCTTGATTCCCTTCCTTTATTGGAGGGGCTAAACATGTCACTTTGCTTAATGGGAATTGGACCTTTGTGGGATTCACCACCCATGCTTGACCAACTAGTAAAGATTTTAGTGATGAGGAATTCAAAAATGAACTATTTTTATAACAATTTTGGTGATAATTTTGTTGGCAACTCATATAAATATACTAGTGCATTCAAGGGTTGAGAGAGGAACCCATGGGCCTTTGATGTATAACTTGTACCTCTCTTTTGTGTAGTTGAAGAATGTATGGGGGTGGACTAATGAGGGATCCTATGGTTTACTCTACTATTTATGGAGGGATTTTGAAACATATTGTTATTCTTTTCTTCAAAGAGTTATAATGAGTTGCATTAACAATTTGTAGGTTTAACGATGCCATTTTAGTACTGTGAAAAATGGCTAATTAATGTATGTCTTTTGCTTCAAAAAACCTTACTAACTTATCTCTTTGCAATAACAAATATTTGAAGAGGGTTCCATTTCAATAACGCTTCTTAAGAAGAACCCATGTTTATGCACATCTTGCAAGTATGACAATACAACTTTGACCTCGTGTGTTGTAGTTTGGAAGTTTTGTCAAATATAAGTTAGGGTATTTTTCTAATACAATGACACTCTGATATAATTGAAGTTTTTCATAGGGGCATGGCATGTATCTAATTTCTATGGAAGTTCCCACTTATTAGTCCCTCTCGTAGGCATAGAGGGACTATAGTGATCGATAAATCGTTGACCTCATATTAGATTGTACATTGACCACAAATATTTCCATATTATCTATTGTTAGAACCAGGGAAGTGAAAACATCGATTTTTATATAATAGAAAGTACCATGTTTGTCAATATCTTATCGGACAATGGATTGGAGGTCTTATTTTCGCTTCACTATTCCCAATGTTATGTATGTTGCCATATCCAAAATATTTGATCATATATGGTCTTTTTGAATCATATATTTTCTTATGCATTGGTTGAAGGTGGATTAATTCTAGCATTAGTTCGAATGTTTCCTTTAACATTTTCTTCTAGCTAGAATACATTCTCTAGCATATTACTATGAGTGATTTTTGCTTTATTGTTGTGTGCTTCGAGAGAACAGGCCTGCCACATTGCATTTTTTCTTAAATGTTTGCACAGGGCTACGCCCTTCGACGATCCTGACAGTCTTTAGTGTTTACCTAACAAGTCTGGCAGTCCTAAATGTTTATTGTACAGATGTGTTGAAATATAGTTTCGTTTCCATTTTTTTGATGGTCAACATCACTGCTTCAGTGGTCGATGCTTATTCACTGCTTCGTTCCATGGTTCTTGTTTGATTCAACTTTGCAAAGTTGAGGTCCTACAGTTGTCGTTGGACCTCCTCGTGGTTATTCACTGGTTTGTTTTTCTTCAAATTTGCAAGTTGTTGGCCCTGTTGTTGCGGTTTCCAGTTTTCTTGGGGCTAATCTCTTGTCATCCCTCATTGATGGGTAAGTTTCCCCGTTGTTGCTATTTTTTGATGGTGGGAGTCCCTGCCTCCAAATTTTATTGTAGATCATCTTTGTCTGTGCTCTTAATTTCTGTTCATGGAAACCATGTGTCTTCATATGCCGACTGCTACGTCCATAGCTATTTCAAAAATTGCAATGCATAGGGGTTTACCATCCGACAGGGTGTAGATCCAGGGAATGCTTTTATTGTATGAGTTGAAAACCTGTGTCCACCTGTTGTCTTTCTGCTGAGTAAATTCATGGTGTTATTTATTTGCGTTGTTTCTTTTGTTTGGTTCAGTTTCCAGTGCGGGTTTGTTTTCTTGTCATCTGCTATGGGGACTAGAGGGGATTGAAGTTGAGAAGAATAAGGTTGAAATATACATACGGGGATTAGTACCCAGTTCCACGCTTTTAGTTTTCCTATTTTTCGTTCCTTTATATTTTGCTACTTGTATTTTTTTCCCCCCTTTTCTCTATTTTCATGCAAATGGAAAGTATCTAACAAACAACTTCAAAATCACAGTTCAAAATATGAAAGAAGTAATAGATGTTGAGTTGTATGAAATAGATACAAAGTCCATTGTACATGACAACTTTGATGTGGTTTTTCATAGCAATGGCCTTTTTAGATTGGATGCATTCTCTTATACTGTAGGGGGTTGCCTTTTCGATACATTTAAGGTTCTACTGCATTTCCGGTATTCGTCGACCGAGCTGCACAATGGATTGCTAGATTATTTCTTGGGTTGTTTAAGAAATGGCGATGCTGAGGCATTGGAGTCCTATGAATACGAACTGGAATATGATTTTCTTCAGCAGTTGCATGGAATACATGATGTTGCTACGTATTTTTCAAAGATGTGGTTGTCTACATCTCTAGTGTTGCCTGCACATGAGAGGGGGGTTTGGGGAGATACATTTTGTATACGGTGGCTGTCTAACTGGCTCAATATATCAGTTGGAATATGGTTATTGACAAGAAAAACAAGATATCTACTATTCAACAAAACTGCATCTAAAAATCCATATTGCATCTTGTTCCATGATGCCAATGTTGTCAGTGGTCATTATGAACCACTACTGTACAAAAAAATGTCCATATGCAATGTTGAAGGACCTCATATTTACTTGTCCCTCATTTGCAAAGACCTTGAATCACAATGGAAACAGATTATGCATCGCAAAGATTGCCATGGTTTACAGCTGGCAACAAATGTTGTGTCTAGCTGTGGAGATAGTCTGTTCAATGCAATTTGTTATTTGGTAGCAGCGGAGTTCGATGTGCAGTCGCTGTGGCTTTACACTATACATTCCTTTTTCAATGCAATTATAGGCAGCAACCAACGGGCTTTTAGGTGCTTGCATCAACACCTTTGGCCATATCTCCTAGAAAATATGCCGACAGTTGGAAGTTGGAAAGAATACCTTGTAAACATGGCGCTTCCATATGAAAAAGGGAATGTGGAGGATTGAAGATTATGTTTACAATGGATGTCTATGATATTCAGAGTGAATATCGGCTAGGTCTGGTCATCCTTGCCAGATGGAATTTTCCATTCCTGGTCTACTGATTCAAATTGCGATCGAACAATTGACATCCTCTCGTTGAAAACAGATACAACACATATCCATTATGAACCTTGCTTGGACATATTGGTGGTTCAGGGTTGAATGTCCATGCCACCCAAACCGCATCGAATCTACATATGTGTGGCATGCTTTTTAGTCAGAATGAAACTCCTCTGGGTTGCGATATGGACATACAGGGCTTGAACAAAAAAACCGTGTGTGAAATTCATGACAGTTGTGATGAGGCCATACAGGGCTTAAACAAAAAAACGTAGAGTAAGTTATCACAACTTGAAAAAAGTTATACGTCAAATTTTTCCCAGTTGTGATGAGGCCATACAGGTCTTAAACAAAAAATGTGGACTAGGTTATTAGAACCCGATTCAGAGTGAAATTCATCCCAGTTGCCATCATCTCATCGTTCCCTTGGGCAAGAAACGTAGAGTAAGTTACCACAACTTGAAAAAGGTCATGCACGAAAGAAAAAAATGCATTGTTATCATTCCTTTTAGAGAGAAACTCACATATCACAATCTAAAGAAATTTGTTCATGCAAAACAGAACAGAAACAGGTACAGTTGCATATCCCAGAATGGTCATGCAACTGTGACATTTCATGGGATAGAAGCAACACCATGTGCTACTAACAATGAAAACCAGGAAACAGTTTCTACCCATACTTCCCTGCAAAAGAAAAATGCAAAACAGACCTAAATGAAACAAATTAAAGACACTCCTTCCATTGCATGTGCAATTTGTGAACAATTGAATTTCTAAAAAAATAGTAAGTCTTTCACGCCTTATTTGCAAGTAGAATACCTCCGCTTGACAATGCACGATAAACCATTTTCCAGTGGAAAAATTTGTCTTCCATTGAAACGGTCGCTTGAAAATGGAAAACTGCCATAGTTTGCAACCCTTGACCAAATAAGATGTAATGAAACACTAGAAGATTTAAGTTCACTTACGGAACTTGAGGAGAGACTTGTGTCTCTACGGATTGGATTTTCTCAAATCAGGCCTTGGGGCTATAAACGACCCCAGATGGGCTTAACAGGATCAATTATCAATGTGCATGTTCAACTGGATGTTGTGCAAAAATCCTTGCCACAATTCATTAGCAATACGATGACAATTGTTGTGGCTCTGAAAAGACGTTTGCAATACAAAAATTCCCATGAGACAGGCAAAGTGTGTGTGCATGTTTTTATGAAAGCATTAAAGGAATTATGTTCTAGGGCCCTGTACAAAGCACAAAACATTTGTATAAATGACAACTGGAACAATGTTCTTGCAGAAGAGGATGGCAAATCTGCAGACACTCTCAAAAATCCTATTGAATTTGATACAAGTGATGAATCGGAGAATGAAACACCTGCTGAGACATTGGTGCATGGATTCACTGATTCACAGTGCATTCGTGACTTGCAAGACAAGATTGTCGAAATTGCACCTACTAAGGGGCAACGTCCACTTGGAATATTCAAGGACAAATTCGCTGAGGAAATGAACTTTCCAACACTCTTCTATGGATATCTATGTGCCACTGATATTATAGAACGATTCAGTTGTCATAAAATAGTCTGATGGGAGCTGCTACATTCAAGCAGTTACTTCTCCTGTCACATAACAAATTTATTTTTCAAAATAATGCACATAATAATAGAGCAAGTTATCTCCTGCATGTGAGTCCGAATAAGAAAAGGCTAGTTACAAGGAAGAAATTTGTTGTCCAAGGATGTGAAGTACAAAGTAAACCTAGAAAAAATTCTGAAATCTGAGATTGGATACATAGATTTCAAAAACATTCGCACCTCTCCTGACTATTTGCAACAAAACAAAAAAACAATTTTTGCAATGATCTGGCAATTGGGCCCGCCAAAATTTTTCATCACATTTACAAGTGCAGAGCATTGCTGGGATCTATTGGTAGCTGCCGTATCTGACCTTCATAGGAACAAGAAATGTAAAAAAGAAATCGATACACTGGAAAATAATGGCATTGACTACCTCATAAGAAAAGACCCAGTGACATGTACTCGCTACTATATACATAGAATAAATGCTTTGAGACAATTGATATGCCATGATGAAACGTTTTTCGGAAAAATATCAGACTACTTTTTTGTGAATGAATTCCAGAAAAGGGGAAATGAACATGACCACGCACTGTGGTGGATAGAGGGTGCACCAGTCTATGGAGATGATAACAATTCAAAGATCAAATAATTTGTGGATAAATACATAACATGCAACACAGATCATTTGGATCCAGAACTTGCCAAAGTCCATAGACATTACCATACAAGAAGTTGTAGAAAACGAAAAAACTCGCATTGCAGATGCAACTTTCCCGTGCTGCCAATGAGAGCTAAAAGAATCATAGATCCACTTAGTTTAGAGAACAATGTTGTTGTTGAGAAATCTAAATCCTTGTTCACATTTCTAGAACAAGAAGAATTTGACGAGCTAATGAGCTTCAATGCCTTGTTGACAGAGCTAAATCTATCAGAAGATGAGTACATCCAAGCCATACAATGTACGCTTAGGCAACCAATAGTTTTCCTTAAACGAAAACTTTCCCATAATTGGAACAACAATTTCTCCTAGGACATTCCAGTTATGTGGAAAGCAAATACAGATGCACAGTATGTGCTCAATGCATATGCTACAACATCATATTGTACCTCGTATATGAAAAAGGTTGACAAATCTATGACAAGTGCATTTAGAAGAATACGTAAAGAATATGAAAGAAGTCATATTGATGCCATACAAATGATACACACACTTGTCAATACATTTCTTAATCTTCAACAAATGTCTGCTCAACAAGCAGTTCACATTGCACTTTCCCTGCCCCTCACTTGTAGTTCAAGAAAACGTGTCTTCATAAACACATCTCCACTTGAAAAATGCACATTTGTGCTTAAACCATCGGTTTTTCCAGAACAAGAACCCGACAATTTAGAAGACGTGCTATGTCACTCTATTGTTGATTATTACCTCTAGCGTCCATCTCCTATTAGGCATATCTGCTTAGCAAAATTCATATTGCATTACAAAAAAAATGGTGCACCCATATCTCAAAAAAAAAAACCCTCTGTGATACGGTTTGTCAAATACAATAAACATTCTAACTATGAAAACTATTGTAGAGAAAAAATGTTGTTGTACATTCCGTTCGATGAAAACGAAGAGACATTAAAACATAACTTCTCTACATGGGAGGTTGCGTATGTTGCATCTGAGGCTATAGTGCACATCAATGAAGCTAGATTTACCTACAATGTTAATCCAACATGGGGTGATCTAGAAGTTGCAGTTAATGACCTAGAAAAGCCTGACCATCATGATGAGACATTCACAAACCGAAAAACAACCAGAACTCCTTCTGAGTCCTATGACTTACAAGCGGATTTGCCTCGTCCTCTAGCAGGTGGAAGTGAAAAACGTATGAATCTTGGTTTTCAAGTCACAAAACATCCTTTCCTAATTGAAAATAATGAATACCATAGAATAAGACGTCTGTTGAATCGTGAACAACAAACAATTCTAAAGGACATTGCTCTTAAAAAACGCTTGAACATGGACAGTCCTGTGCACTTGTTCCTTACAGGTGGAGCAGGAACAAGCAAGACATTCACAGGGAAATCATTGTTCCAAATGCTTATACGAATCTATGATTCAAACAATTCCTCTGATCCTATGAAACCAAAGGGCCTAATAGTTACATACACAAGAAAAGATGCATATAATGCAGGTGGAACAACAATCCACTCTGCATTTTTAATACCTTTTAACAAGTCATAGTTTCTTCCACTTAGCAAGGAAATGTTGGATACATTGTCTAAGCTTTATGAGGAACTCCAACTTGTCTTTATAGATGAAACATGTTTGATTAGGAGTCGGTTCTTGTATTCCATTGACAACTGACTAAGAAGCATAAAACATGTGCACACAAAATACTTTGGAAACATTGAAATGATATTCTGTGGGGATCTTTACCAGGAACAACCCATCCAAGATTTTTTGATATTTGAACAACCTACCGTTAACATGGAAACAATGACCCATGACTTATGGAGAGACAATATTAAATTCTTTGAGTTGCATACTACAATGCAACAGACATATGAAACATTCATTGCAATTCTGAATAGAATGCGCACAAACAACCAAACATATGATGACTTAACATATATCAATTCGAGGTGCTTATGGCCTGCACCAATAGACCCAATGTTCCCTTACCCGTTCTACAGAAATAAGGATGTTTCAATGCATAACAACCACATGCTATCGTTCATTCCTGGCGATGATATCATCATCAATTCAATTGACCTGGAAGAAGATAACCATGGAAATGTGCCATGTCATGAAAATACAGTCACTTTACCTTTGCAGCTTATCCTCAAATTAGAAATGTTGTTTCAAATATATGCATGTAACTATGATTCACAGGATGGCTTGGTTAATGGTGCAGATGGAATACTGAAAGGCTATACGAAAACAAAAAAACTTGATGTCCTTCAGATTAAGTTCCATGAACCACATATACGCAAGTGACAAGCAAACAAGTTGTCTTCTATATAATTAAAACACTGGAAGCGATTGGACACCTATTTTGTGAATATCAAAGCCAATATCGACATCAGCAAAGACAGGTCGACTGAAGATTCAAAAACAGTTTCTGATTAAACTTGCATGTGCGCGTACAACCCACAGATCACAAGGACTAACACTTGATAATGTTGCATTTCAGCCTACTGGAATTTGGATACATGGACTTGTATACAAAACACTGTCCCATGTCAGAAGCATAGACTCCTTGTATTTACTAAGTCCTCTCACAAAAGATAACTTCAAAGTGAAACAAAAAGTTGATATTGAAATGGAACGACTCAGGACCACCGTGAAATGGCAACTGCACTATGATTACCAATTCACACAAACAAATTCATCTGTATCAATTCTCTCTCTTAACACACACAACTTAAATGCACACATGGATGATATACTGGATGACTATGATACAATGCAATCTGATATTCTGTGCTTGTAGGAAACACACATGGCATTATGCATGCAGAACAAACAATTCCCAAATCACAATTGCATATCAAGTTACGTTACACATGGGGTGATGATATTGGTGAAAAAAAATGTACCAATTTTGGACCATATACATATCGAAGAAAAGAATATTGAAGTGGTGCTTGCAAATTTTTTTTTCCATGAAACAGAAGTTGCAATATTGAATCTGTATGATGCTCCCCATGAAACATTATCCAACATAGTAGATGTTATTTCCAATGCATTGTGCCATTTCCATCTGAACAGACCCATTGTACTTGTAGGAGACTTGAATATTGACATGCTACAAAATAATGGTAGAACAAAATAATTTGAAAACTACATGTGCAAATACAGTCTCTTCTTTCTTTTGAACAACACAAGCCATATGCAAAATGCACTTATTGACCATGTTTGGTCGAATGTGCCCATTCCTCAATACGATATGTTTGTCTTAGACACATATTGGTCTGATCACGATACAATTGGTATTGCACTTGAATTATGAGATATACATCAAACATATTTCAAAGTCATATTTCTATGTTTCAAAGCATATATGTATAGCTTGTTGAAAAAAAAAAAAAAACAATTATCCAACTTCTTAGTTTTCCCTGATTTCTACACATACTGCTCTGGTGACCATATAGTTGGTCTTGTACTTGAATTATAAAATATACATTAGGCCAAAAAAAAAAAAAGGTACATTCTTTTCAAAACTATTTGTTACTCTATTCATCTTATTCTATTTTTTTTTAGTATATGTGCATAGTGCTTGCCTTTTTCTTTACATGTTAACTTATCTTCATATCCCTTTTGTTTTGTACTTTTTTTCATAGAAACAAATAGGAAAAATAGACGCTGCAAAGAACTCCTAACCATAGATGTGGAGGAATCCATGCAAAGGTGCATTTTTTTCTACCCATCTTCCATACTAAACAATTTTTCGTTTACTCTCTGTATTTGTCGAATTTGTTTGCAGGTGTTTTTTTTTTTTTCCCCACCTAGAGCCCGCCAACCTGCAGGTCCACCATCCAACAGAAATGCAATGTTGAGCCAGCCAGCCTGCAAGTCCACTTGTCAATTTGTATATCGCCCAACTATGGGTGCTATTTGCAAGACACAGAACATTAGAGGCCCAATTTACAGCCCGCCAACCCGAAAGTCCGCGATATAAATAAGTGGCTAAGTATGGAATAAGGGATTTGTGCATATTTGGTATGTATTTCTCGTTTCTGGGAGCCCGCCAGCCCTAGAGTCTATGTGTTGATTTGTATATAGCGGAAATCACTAGAAGTACAATGTTGACCCGGCTATCCCACAAGTACTCTTGTCAATTTGTATATCGCGGAGTTGTGGATGTTATTTGTAAGGCACAGAACAATAGAGGCTCGTTTATGACCCTGCTAGCCCAACAACCCGCGATCCAAAAAGTGTACATGCTTTATAAAATCTCAGCCACCCAGTAAGTCCGCTGGTCAATTTGTATATCGCGGAACTCTGTGTGTTATTTGTAAGACATAGAACAATAGAGGCCTATTTTTTGAACCTGCCAGCCCGAGAAGCTGTGATCCAGAAAGTGGCCAAGTACGGAATGCGATATTCATACATGCTCTATAAAATATCATGTTCATACTTTATAAAGGTCCATATTTAGTTTTGCCTGGTTTCTACACATACTGATCTTGTCACCACATAGTTGGTGTTGCACATGAATTATGAAATATGCAGTACGAGTTCGACCGATCCCTTTGGTTTCCTTAGCCAATTTTATGTCCGCAGGTTCCCCGCTACGCGTTATCAAACTCTCAATCCCCGTGTTCCGAGTGTACATCTTGCATCCAAAACTTGGTAATCAATGTCTATGCTCGTGGTTTCCCAGATGGCAGACTGGTAGATTTCATGTCCATCTAATCTTTTGCCCGACACTTCGGTGATCTACAATTGGACCCAGACTGGAACCTTGCAACTCATTTGCTAATTTTCTTTAATTAAATTGCATAATATCAATATTCATTATTAATAATTTAGTACTTGAAAATAATGTTTTTAGATAATGTTAGCTATATAACATATATGTTATATGTTATACATGTAGACAATCGCAATCTTGAACCCGCCAGTCCTGGACTCCGTCTGTCAATTTGTATATCACGGAACTCCCAGTGCTGCGTGGAGAAAACAAGAAAAAGAAGTGCAATGTTGAGCTAGCCAGCCTGAAGTCCGCCGATAAATTTGTATATCGTGGAAGTCTGGGTGCTATTTGTAGGACATGGAACAATACAGGCCCAATTTTCAGCCCGCCAGCCCCAGAACCCGTGATCCAAAAAGTGTCTAAGTATGGAATGAGGGATCCGTACATGCTCTAAAAAATCTGATATCCATACTTTATAAAAGTACATATTTAGTATGGATTACTCGTTCCTTGGAAAATTTGTAGGCCCGGAACTGGTGGATACACGTGTTCATATTTGCACTTACTTTTATATCGCCACCCAGACCATCCGCTTGCCCATTTCATATTGTACATATTACATGTAATATGTATTACATATTACATGTAATGTGTAATACATATTCAATTTTGAGCCTGACAGTCGAGGGAGTTCGTCCGTCAATTTGTATATCGCTGAAAATATCATGCCCATACATTATAAAGGTAGATATTTAGTTTTCCTTGCTTTGTACACATACTGGTCTGGTCATGACACAGTTGGTGTTGCACATGATTATGAAATATGTAGCAGGAGTTTGATCGAGCACTTTCATTCCCTTAGCCAATTTTATGCCCGCGGGTTCCCTGCTAGGTGTTATCGAACTCTTATTCCTCGTGTTTCGATTGTACATCTTGCATCCAAAACTTGCGTACAATCCATGGCTATGCTCGTAGTTTCCCAGACAGTGGAGTGCCAGATTTCATGTCCATCTATATCTCTACATCACGAGTCCAACTGACCTCCATTCATTTTCATAGTTCATGAATTTTATGGCCACAGATTCCTTTCTGGGCATCATCCAGCTCTCATGCCCTGTGTGCACGGTATACATTCTTCCACCTGAAACTTAGCTATGTAGCATATATGTTATATGTTATACATGTAGACAATCACAATATTAAACCCGTTGGTCCTGGAGTCCGTCTGTCAATTTCTATATCGCAGAACTCTGGGTACTATTTGTAGGACATAGAATAATAGAGGCCCAATTTTGAGCCCGCCGGCCTGAGAACCCGCGATCGAAAAAAATGGTGACTTGTACATACTTGAAAAAGATGCATATTTAGTTTTCCCTGATTTGTACACATACTGCTAAACTAATTTTATGGCCGCGGGTTCCTTTGTCGGTGCCATCCAACTCTCATGCCCCGTATGCGCGATATACTTCTTGTGCCCAAAACTTCGGCGACCTACAATTGGATCTAGACTCGAACCTTGCGACTTATTTGATAATTTTTTTTAATTAAATTGTACAATATCAATATTTAATATTCATATTTTAGTACTTGAAAATAATATTTTTAGATAATGTTAGATATATAACATATGTGTTATATGTTATACATGTAGACAATCACAATGTTGAAGGTGTCAGTCCTGCAGTCCGTCTGTCAATTTGTATATCGTGGAACTTTGTCTGCTATTTGTAGGACACAGAACAATAGAGGCCTAATTTTGAGCATGCCAGTCCGCGAACCCGCGATCCAAAAAGTTTCGTAAGTATGTAAGTTCGTCTATCAATTTGTATATCGCAGAACTCCGAGTGTTGTTTGGAGGATACAGAACAATAGAAGTGCAATGTTCATCCCACAAGTCCGCTTCTCAATTTCTATATCATGCAAGTCTAGGTACTATTTGTAAGACATGGAGCAAAAGAGGCCCACTTTTGAGCCCGCCAGCCCGAGAACCTGCGATCCAAAGATTTTACATGCTTCCCTTCACTATGCTCCCTGAAAGCTTACACAAAATCACACTTTCCATACTTAGCCACTTTCCCGCAATTCCGCAAATATATAAACCCTCCGCTGAACTGCACCATCATGCCCTCTTATGTTTTACATGTTTTGCAGTCAACAATTCCGACTCATGCAGTTTCACTGTTGGACACTCACATGTCCTCACTATCGCTTGTAAACTTATTTTGAAGCTTGTCCAACTGCTTTTCAGGCTTGGTCATTCCTTCTTTGCTTGCTCTTCCCCATCTCTGTCACCTTCACACGTGTCCATAATAAGAAATAATGTTTATATATGTGTGTGTGTGTCTTGTTTCTAAATATTTAATGCTAACAGGTCATCGTGCAGGCACTGTCTATATTGTCATTGATGGGCGCAAGGCTCGAGAAGTTCTGCCATTAATGCTCACTAAACCAATATTTGCAGACGCTTTTGTTATCCCTTCCCAGGGTAAATTTCAAATACCATGGAATGCCATTCGCACGCTGTCAACTTGGTTCCTTCACGAAACCTCCAATCCTTAAATGTTCTTTGCCATAACTGCCACCTTCACACTTCTAAGTATGCAATAATTAAGCTTAACTTCTAACAGCTCAACATACAACACACATAGAGATTGTCATTAATGAGCGAAGAGCTCGAGGAGATTTTACATTCGCACGCATTGAACCAACATTTCCGGAGGGTTATATTGTCCCCTCCATTTGTTTATTTGAAACAACGTTTGGAGCAAACCGACGTTTTCATAAACTACTGGAAGCATCTCCACAACAGTTCTGTAGAGATACAGTGAACATCTTCGGGCCTGAGGTCCTGAAATTAATAGTTCATCCTAAAATTGATAGTTCTCAGAAGCTTCCTGTGCAGAAGAAGGGAAAAAAAATTGTAGGGGAGGCGGAACAGCCCAAAATTTAGAGTGAAAACATGGATCTTGACGCTGATCTGGATAACATATTCTGCAACCTTGATCAACCTAGACACACAATTCACCATGGCTACCCAATGAACATAGTTGATAACGAAATTTTTGACGAAGATGAATCCTTCGTATTCTAGAGTGTTGTTTTTGAAAGCGAATCAAAAAAATTAATTATTGAAAAAAGAGATGTAAAAAGAAAGAAATGAAAACTCGTTCAGAACTTGACCTTGCCAATATGCAGTCATCCAAAATATCTCAACTTCACATGGCAACCGAAGATGCTCCTCATGATTTCGTTGGAGTCATTGAGGCCGAGAATGCCAGACTAAAGGACCGGATTAAGGAATTAGAGGAAGCTTTGTTTCCTATGCCATTGGTTGGCAGTCCTTTGGCAACAACCATGCCTGTGACTCCCTGCACCCCTACAGCAAATCTAAAAGGCTCCTCCAACTTCCTTGCATCCTGTAGAGGATATGTGGAGAAAAATATCAACAAAAGAATGGAACTAATTACTAAGGCCTGAGAAACATCACAAAATATGGATTCCCTGGGAAGCAGGGCACATAACTTGCTCCAACTTCTGCAAACGGATTTAAAAGATGAAGAAAGTTTCTATTTGCACACGGTCATCCCTTTTTCCTTTCATGTCAACAACATGCCAGACATGATAAGAAGACAACATGATCACCCATCCAAAAAACAACTCACTCAATTAGAAGCATGCTAGAAAGAGAAGGTGAAGAACTTGTATCTCATTGTCCAATCATGTGAGCAAGCAATATCAAAGAAAGAAACAATATTCACAAAGCTCACCAAAATAGACTTAGTCGGAAGGACAAATGACTTCCAGGACCCCAGCTTAATCATCAACTTGTTGGCATTAAGTAAGCAATCTTTCGATAAACAAATTGCTAATTTTAAGGCCTTGTCTTTAGAAATTTTTTACAAGATTCTTGAATATCATGAAGAACACGTGGACAACTGGTTAGTCCGCTATTTGGTACAGAATGGAGACATTCATCAGGATCTATCTAATCTTTATATTAATCTAAGAGAATTAGAAAATGAACTTTTCAGCATTAAAATCAGGAATGACATCAACGTCGCCCCCTTGAGAAGCTATATTGAAAAGAACTTGAAGTGGGTCGTCGACGAAATCCAACAGGAAAATGCATCAACAAGCAAATACAAAAATTACTTATATGGAACATTGTTATAAATCCTTTGTTTATCAATCTAGTTATTCAAGCGGGTCAGCGACGAAAACCAAGAGGAAAAGGCATCAACAAGAAAATACCAAAATTACTTATATGTACCATGCCTGTAAGTGTATACTGATAATCCTTTATTTATCAATCCAGTTATTCCACCTTTTCTGAATAGAAATCTATAGCCAAAGATTGATATCTTCCCATTTCTACTTTTTAGGTATTACACTCTATCGTGTCCCACTTCTTCTTTCTAGTCCTATTTCTTGTACATATTTCTTTTATGGTCTGTAGGAGCCCCAATCCCAGTCTATATGACAAACACATTTAAATTTCCAAGATTATGTAAAAACTATTTTTTTTTTTCATATATTCCAAATAAAACTATTCTTTTGTCTCCTTATATATTTATGTGTTCCTAGATTTTTATCTTCAGCTATGTTGAATGTGAAGACATTCTGTTTATTTTATTTCAATTCTTTTTTTTTTTTTATGCATATTTTTTCCTACCTCGTTATTTTCAAAATTAAATATGACATAAATCACTCGCTCAAATTTGAGATATCATATTTCGTATGTGTGTGTGTGTGTGTGTGTGTGTGTGTGTGTGTGTGTGTTTAAATTTCTAGGAATATGTAACACGTTTTATTATTTTTTTATATAAATGTCACAAAATTGTGTTCACTACTTTTTTTGTACTCACACATATAGAGAGTATGTCATTTCTTGCATATTTACCACCTATCCTTCATACTGCTTTCCACAAAGACCCTTAAAATTCAAATAGTCTGCAAGTCCACTTGTCAATTTGTATGTCACGAAACTCTGGGTGCTCTTTGTAGGCCACAGAACAAGACATGCCCAATTTTCAGCCCGCCAACCTGAGAACCCACTATCCAAAAACTGGCTAAGTATGGAATGAGGGCTCCGTGCATGCTCTATAAAATCTCATCCCCATACTTTATAAAAGTACATAATTCGTATGTATAAAAGTAAATATCTACTTTATAAAATTACATATTTGGTATGTATAATTTATGTTGTCCAGGAACCTATAATTTGATAAATTTCAATTTCTTGTGTCCACGAGTCCTTGTTTTAAAGAAAACTAATTCGGGAATGCTAACTTTTTTTTAGGCTTTTATCCACGGTCGTATGTAAAACGTATGTAAAGAAAACTAATTCGGGAATGATAAATTTTTTGGACTCAAGGCCCTTAAAATTCAAATAGTCCGCAAGTCTATTTGTCAATTTCTATATCGCAGAACTCTGGGTGCTATTTGTAGGGCACATAACAACAAAAGTCCAATTTTCAGCCCGAGAACCCGCGATCCAAAAACTGGCTAAGTATGGAATCAGGGCTCCGTGCATGCTCTATAAAATCTCATCCCATACTTTATAAAAGTACATATTTCATATGTATAAAAGTAAATATCTACTTTATAAAATAACATATTTGGTATGTATAATTTATGCTGTCCAGGAACCTATAATTTGATAAATTTCAATTTCAATTGTGTTCACAAACCCTTGTTTTAAAGAAAACTAATTAGGGAATGCTAATTTTTTGTGTTTTTGTCCACGAATCTATGTAACAGACGTTACTACTATTTTTTTGTGTTTTTTTCCACGAACGTATGTAAAAAAAAATACTTCGGGAATGATAACTTTTTTGTGCCCGAGAACCTTTTAAATGTTAATAATTTTTGATAAATTTTGGGAAAAACTAATTCGGAAATACTATATTCTGCATGGAAACCACATGTACTTCAACTTCCTACCCACATGTGTGTACTCGGTCGCATTTACTACGCTGCCATGCAACACTTGTATTTTTTATGTTTGTTTTCTTTGATGGCTTTATATTTAATGTTTTGTTGTTTTGAGAGAAGATCATGTTGTTTCTATGTATAAAACTTAAAAATTCAAATTCATAAAGAGTGGAATTTTTTTTTTGGTTGTGTATAAGGGATTTGCTACTATTTAGGATTTAACTTTGATTAAGTTTTGTTTAAGTTTTTAATTTTATATCAAATAAAAAATCATTTTAAGTTTTGTTTATGTTTTTTATTTTATATCAAATAAAAAAATCATTTTAGATAAAAAGTAAAAATAATTATAAAATTTATGTTAAATTTTATTAAGAAAAATAAAAATATTTTTAAATTTTTATTTAAAAATTGTGTTATTTGAATTGAGGAGAAGATAAAAAAATACATTATTTAAATGGAAAAAATTAAAACAAAATAATTAAAATAAAGTAATTTTGAAAATTATGTTATTTGAATTGACGAGAAGATAAAAAATACATTATTTAAATGGAATAAATTTAAAATAAAATATTAAAAATAAAGTAATATAAATATTAATGTGTAACTTGAATGCATGAAAAGATAATGAACAATAAAAATAAAATAATATAAAGTTGTGTATCTTACTTCTTTGGTATGGTATAAGATAAAATTGGAATTGTAATTGGTTACACTATTCTAGTTTCATGTATGGAGTTAAGTTGTGGTATAAGATAAAATTGGAGTTGTAATTGGTTACACTATTCTAGTTTTATGTATGGAGTTAAGTTGTGGTAGATACTTGATATTATAAATAAAGTAATATAAATTTGTGTATTTTACTTCTTTGGTATAAGATAAAATTGAGATTGTAATTGGGTATACTATCTTAATTTTATATATGGATTTAAGTTGAGGTAGATACTTATATTACAGTGACAACTCAAACCCACATTTATAGATAGCAACAAGTAATGACTATCCTTGCATTGTTCCTGGAAACTCTCTCTCTATCACAGTCACTATGTTTTCCAGTTCATCATCAGTCTTGGCTTCTCCCTCCTTTGCCCCTGACATACTTTCCTCAGAGCAAGCCTTTTCCCCACCTTTGCCTATTGTGGAACCTGGTCTTAGAGAGTCAGAGGAGAGTGTTTCTTCTCTCAATATTGTACTCGACTCGTCKATACCATTCCTTAAGGATAATGGAGAGGCTATCAAGCTTCCTATCCATAAAGGAAAAACCCTACTTAATCCCACTGATCTGGTCGAGTCCTCTACTTCAGACTCTCCCCAACCAAAGAAAGTGAACGACTATGCTTGGTCCAGAGGTCTTGGCCTTGAACTCTCACCTCTAAAAACCAGAAGCACCTGAAAAAAATTGGCGCAATCTTCTATCCCTTTAACTGAAACTATTACTCCTTCTTCTAGTGAAATTGGGCCTCTTAGAGCATTGAAAGCCCTAGCCAGTGCTAAGTAATGTTAGTTCTCTCATTGAATGTGAGAGGGATTGGAGACACCCTCAAATTTGCCTCAGTCTGTCGACTTTTGGACCACATTCGACCTTATGCTATCCTCCCTCAGGAAACTTTGGTGAATGAATAAAAAGCGAGAGAATTCATCCATCTCTTCCGTCCCTCCTAGATGTCGAGTGCAGTAAACTCAACAGGTACCTATGGGGGCCTATTGTCGACTTGAGATCCTGCACTTTTTTCTTTGGATTCTTACCTCACGGTAGGAGGCATCTTGTTAACTGGGAAATGCCTCTCACATAACAGGGAAATCGCCATCCTCAATCTGTATGGCCCGTGCAAGGACATAGTTACTTTTTGGAAAAAATTTGTTGACAGTGGTATTCTTGCTATTAAAAATTTGATAGTAGGGGGCGATTTTAACATTATGTTTTCAGCTGATGAGAACTGGGGAGGAATTTTGGGTTCAGAAATCTCTGAAATTTTCTATAGAGAGATCTTCTCATCAAATAATTTGATTGATGTCAAGCCTGCTAAACTAGTGTCGACTTGGCGTAATGGGTGTGTGGGGAAGGATTCTATAGCGAGGAGACTTGACAGGTTCTGTGTTTCATAATCTCTCTTAACTGCTTCAGGTCTTTATAGCTCGTGGGTGGAGTTACCCTACATCTCGGACCATGCGCCCATCATCCTCCAACTAGAGACGCTGTTGATTTACAAACTCCACCCATTTAAATTCAATCCAATCTGGATTTTTGAGGCAGGTTTTGTGGAACTTGTTATCATAGTTTGGAATGATCCTCGGTTTTTGGCTGAAAGCGGTAAGAAACGAAGATTAATTTGGAAATTAAAAGAACTTAAACAAAAAACAAAATCCTGGCTTAAAGATCTAATGGAAAAAAAATAAAAAAATTAGTAACTCTGGACTTCGATATCAAAGCTACTCTTATTCTCCTAGTTAGTGATTTCACCAACAATGAATTGGCATTGTCTTTGCGTCACATGGAACTAGAAAGGAGTGAAATTCTTAAATGTGAGGAGAATCAATGGCGACTGCGAAGTCGTGCTCTCTAGTTGAATGGAGGTGACAAAAACTCCAATTTTTTGCATACTTTCACGAATGCAAACAGAGTGAAGAAACATATTTGGAAAATTAAAATTGGTCCTGATAACTTTGCTACAGATCACAGAACTATCAAGGAGGCAGCGGTCCATTTTTTTAAAGATTTATTGATGCAGGAGCATTGTAAGCAGCCAACCAAGCAAGCATAAGGCGGAAGACAGCTAGAGAAGCGCAACACACATTTTACACATTTTGAAATGTTTTTGAAAAATTAATGAAGCAGATATTAATGTGATAGTTGGGGAAAACATACTTACATTTATATCTTAGATATTGTAAACAGATCTTGAGCCTTGCTCTCATCTGTAGTATGTAAAAGCATTTATACGTAATTAATGAAAGTAGGTAGATTTGGATTCATAGATTAGACAGTTTAGAGAGTAGGAGGGAAAACAGATAGACACCCTCACTCTTGTATTATTGTATCATTAGCATAGAAAAGAAAAATAGAGCTGTAGTGTAACATCCCGCTCTGGCGCACTGACAAAACTTATTCTTTGAGGACACTTGCTCGCAAGTGATCTGGATTTTTATGATGATGAACCACTTAACCTTGATGATGATGCATCATGATTGATGACATGATGTTTTACTATTTCTATATACAGGTGCTATTGACTCAGTTTCATTGAGTGTGCAGGGTTTCGGACCTTG
>JASDQU010737653.1:576567-594711 GCA_032191745.1 Picea mariana
ATTAATGAGTAAATTAAGGAGTGAATTAAGGAATGATTCAGGAGTAGTTTAAGGAGTAAATTAAGGAGGAATTTAAGAAAGTGATTTTTAGGAAGTGAGGGAAACTGAGTCTTTTAATTATTAAAAGAAATTAATTTGGAGAACGAGAGGCATGTGTGACACTTGGACGGTGGGGTCGTTACATGTAGCAGAGAGCTGTAGAGAAGAACCCATGTACAGGAGTATTTGAGTTAATATATGAAGCTTTGACTCAAGTTTCATGGTGTTATGATGTTTGTTGTTTACATATGTTGAATGGTATGCTTACAGTTGTTTTATTCTCTCTGTTATGCTTTTGTGTTATTCTGTGTTGAATGTATTCTTTCATGTTGAATGTATGAAGTCTGAGAGAGAAAGAGAATGAGTTTCAATTGTTTCTCTTCCTGAGAGAGTTCCTGCAAGGAGTGCAGTGAAATGTCCACAAGGTGTGCGTTGACAAGGGTCTGAGTTTTATCTCAGAAAGCTCAGGAAGGATACCGTTGTTCTCATTCCAATAGAAGTGCAGGTGAAGCACAGGAGCCATGCAAGGTGTGCGCAGGCTAGTTGAAGCCTTAGAATTTATCAACTAAGGTTGAAGAGTGAAAGACTGATGTTGCCGAGAGTGCACAGAGATGAAGAATAAAATACATAGAAGTATTTGAAAGAGTGCCGCAAAGAGTGCGTGAAGGAGTCCTTTCGAGACTTGAGGTTGAAATAGAAAGCTCAGGAGGGTCAGCGCCTTTGAAGTATTCAAAGGAAGACGGGGAGCTAAATCAGCGCGCGGAAGGTTAAGTCCCGGTGAAAGAACATTGGCTCGTTTCACAGAGATTCATTGAGGAGTGAATCAGACGGTTGAAATTCTCCATGGAGAACTCAGGAAGTTGCGAGGACTGTAGGATCCAGTGAAGCTGCAAGGTGGTTAGAAGTTGGGTGAACCCATCACTTTGGTATCAAGAATCAACGTGGACCGTTGATCGTGATCTATTGTGAGTCGTCAGATCATTTCGGGGTTTCGGCATTCCCGTTGACAAGGAGCCAGGGGCACTTCACATAAGAAACCCCGAAGTCACGAAATGCAAAGTATTGGTGAAGTGGCGTTTCGTCATTTCGGTGTTTCAGGGTTTGGGAACCCGAGGAGACAGTGTTTTGGGATCGAGAGTTTCAAACTCCCGATACCCGGAAGCCCGAAATAACGTGGGCCATCAGATCTAAAGGGAGGCTATTAGCCGTTGATTCCGTAGAAGGCACCATTTTGGAATTCGGGATTTCAAAGTGGTAGGGGAACAGTAGTCGAAGCTTGGGTGATTGGTGGCAAGAGTCCACATCAGAGATAGAAGACAGTGGAGTCGACAGGTGGCGTGTCTTCGTCAATAGGCGGAGTCAAACCTTGTTGACCATTTCGGGGTTTTGGAGGTTGAAAAGCCGGGAGCCTTGCTTCGGGATTTGCAAAATTGCGAAGTCCAAAACTACGAATCGGCGAAAGAGTCCCATTCATAACCGTTGGGGAGCCATCCTTTGCTGAACGTATCGAGATTCGACATTTCGGTGTTTTCGAAGACAAGGAATCGGGGTCCTTTGCACCGGAATTCCCGAAGTCGCGAAACACGACGCAGTTGTGGAGGAGGACGTGACCAAAGATTTCGGCAATTTGGCATTTCGGGTTTCGTAGGTTGAAGAGACAAGAAACTTGACAACAGGAATCGGGATATCGCGAAACCCGAAATCCCGATTCGGCAAAGGGGCGTGATCATATTGTTGGTCAGGAGATTTGGGTGATGCCTTGTGTTTGATCACATAGAGCATACTCATAAGGACCTGTGGATACACGTTTGTGTGTGTGAGGGATTACCTATGGGGAAAATCAAAGAGTCAATTAGACTCAGGAGGGAAGATTTAGAACGATCCTGCGCGAATCTTGGCCCGAGGGTCGGGGTCAACACCATTGTGGTATCAGAGCTTAGAACAAGTTATTTGCTTTCTATAGCAGAGAAAAGAGGAACATTTTACAGCCATGTCACTGAGAAGAAGAGACAGGCCAATGTCAATGCCTGATCCAGCAAGAGAAAGAGAAATGCATGAGTTACGTGCCAGGCTTGATGCCATGGAGACAACACAGAGGTGCACAGTTGACGCTGGGGATATCAGTGAAGCTGAAAGTGAAAATGAAGCTGGAAACGAAGGAGAAGAAGTTTCATTCGAAGATGCTGCGGATGAACGCCTATTCAGGGTTGTTTCAAGGATAGGTGCCAGAGCAAAAATGGGCATTCCAGTGTATGAGGGAAACCTGGATGTTGAAGAGCTTCTAGACTGGATTAGAGATCTAGATAAATACTTTGACTATGAGGATGTCGAGGAAGACAAGAAAGTCAAACATGTCATTACTAGACTTAAAGGGCATGCAGCACTATGGTGGGATGAACTGCAGGCTGACAGACGCTGCAAGGGCAAGAAGAAAATCAAAAGCTGGGATAGAATGGTTGCAAAGATGAAAGCCAAATTTATACCCAAGGATTATCAAATCACTCTATTTCAGAGGATGCATAATTTGAGACAGAAGCTGATGTCAATGAAAGAATACACTGAAGAGTTCTACAAGATAAACATCAGAGCAGGTCATCGGGAAAGCGATGATGAAAAAGTTGTCAGGTACATGAATGGTCTGCGGTATGACATTCAAGATGAGATGAGCATGATGATCATCCGAAATGTGGAAGATGCTTATCAGATAGCTCTGAAAGCTGAAGAGAAGCTGAGCCAAAAACAAGGTCAAAGAGGCCGAGGTAGAAGTTAAGCCAGAGGCAAAACAATTTCCCAAGACAGAACTCAGAAATCTAAAGAAGAGGGAAAGAAACCTCAAACTCAACATGAGAGAGGAGGAAGCTCACAGAAAGGGAAGTATGCTGATAGAAATACTTTTTCTTGAGCTAGAGGAAGAGGAAGAGGCAGAGGCGTTGAAGTAAAATGCTTTGTATGTGGAAAGATTGGACATAAATCCTATGAGTGTCCAGATAAGAAAAAAGATGGTGGTGAAACTCACATTGCCGAAGCTCAAGGATGGAATGTGGAGACAGAAGATGCTGAGGGTGGAAGATCCTTAATGATGAGGAAAGTTCTCTTGAAGCCGGAGAAGGAGGTAGAGAACCCAGCCCAAAGAAACAGTTTGTTTCGGACTGCTTGCAAAACCAAAGACAGGGTATGCAAGGTTATAGTGGACAGTAGTAGCACAGACAATCTCGTATCTACATAGTTGGTAGAAAAGCTGGAGCTGGAAACTATTGTACATCCAAGCCCATACAGAGTTTCATGGCTACAAAAACGACATTAGGTAAATGTCACTAAACGGTGTTTAGTTGAATTTAAAATAGGAGGATATAAGGATGAAATATTATGTGATGTCATTCCCATGGATGTTTGTCATCTATTGCTGGGTAGACCGTGGCAATATGATAGGAACATGATTCATGATGGGAGAAAGAACACGTACACCCTGGAGAAGAATGGTAGGATTCACATGTTGCTGCCGATTAAGGATAAAGAGGTGAAAACAGAAATGAGCAACACTGTACTTCTCATGAGTGGGAAGGAACTTCTTAATGAGGTTAAGAAGAAGGAAGACACACAATTTATTGTGGTCAGGAAGCCCAAAATTGTTTTGACCAGTACGAGGATAGATGATTTACCAGAAGAAATCCAGGAGTTGTTGGAAGAATTTGTTGATATAGTAGTGGATGAACTACCTTGTTCGTTGCCACCTATCAGGAGTATAAGCCATCATATTGATCTTATACCTGGAGCCAGTTTACCGAACAAAGCAGCATACAGGTTGACGCCGCAGGAAAATGAAGAAGTTAAGAGACAAGTCTAGGACTTAATGGACAAAGGATTGATTAGAGAAAGCTTGAGTCCATGCACTGTTCTGATAGTGCTCAGCCCAAAGAAAGATGGAGGCTGGAGAATGTGTACAGACTCAAGGGAAATCAATAAGATTACCATCAGATACAGGTTTCCATTGCCAAGGATGGATGACTTTATGGATTTCTTGAGTGGAGCAAGATTTTTTTCAAAGATAGATTTGAAAAGTGAATATCATCAAATTCGGATGAGAGAAGGTGATGAATGGAAGACAGCATTCAAGACGAATGAGGGGTTGTATGAATGGCTTGTCATGCCATTTGGCTTAACAAATGCACCAGTACTTTCATGAGGTTGATGAATGAAGTCCTAAAGGATTTCATTGGGAAATTTGTCATTGTATATCTTGATGATATATTAATTTTCAGCAAGACAGAAGCAGAGAACTTAAAGCATTTAGTTGCAGTGATGAGGAGATTACAACAAGAGAAATTGCTGATTAATGTGAAGAAATCATCAATTATGAGGACATAACTCATTTATTTGGGTTTTGTTATCTCTACAAATGAGTTGAAGATGGATCCAGAAAAGGTAGATGCAATTAAGAATTGGTCATTGCCGAAGAGTGTGTTTGAAGTACGAAGCTTCCATGGTTTGGCAAGTTTCTACAGGAAATTCATCCCAAACTTCAGTGGAATTAGCGCACCAATGATGGATACGGTGAAGAAAAGACATAAATCTTTGCACTGGACAGAAGAAGCAGAGAAGAGATTCAACCTGCTGAAGAAGAAGATCACGGAGCAACCAATTCTGGTTTTGCCGGATTTTAGCAAGACATTCCAGGTCAAGTGTGACGCGAGTGGATTTGCAATTGGAGCGGTCTTGAGCCAAGACAACAGGTCGATCGCATACTTCAGTGAAAAATCGAATGAAGCAAAGATCAAGTACTCAACATATGACAAAGAATTTTATGCAGTCATACAAGCACTGAAGAAATGGAGACATTATTTGGTTCCTAAAGAGTTTGTTTTGTACAATGATAATCATGCTTTACAATTCATGACTCAACAGGAGAAGTTGAACCAAAAACATGTTCAATGGGTTGAATTCATGCAGAATTTTACTTTTGTGACTAAGCATATCTCTGGAACTGCTAACAAAGTTGTTGATGCTTTGAGCAAGAAATGTTTGCTTATGTAGGAATTCAGAGTCAAGACTTTGGGTTTTGATAACCTCAGAGAAATGTATAGGGATGACCCAGATTTTAAGGAAGCGTATGAGGCATTTGAGAATCCAATTCTCAGGGACAGAAGCGAGTGGACCGAATATATGATCTAGGATGGATTATTATTCAAGGGCAATCAACTATGTATTCCAAAATGCTCCATGAGGGAGAACCTGCTGAAGGAAAAACACAGTGGAGGATTGGTCGGACACTTCGGTCATGATAAAACGTTCTCAAAGTTGAATGGCTCATATTTTTGGCCAGGGATGAGGACAGATGTTAAGAAATTTGTGGACATATGCAGGATTTGTCAACACACAAAAGGGAAAAGGTAGAACACAGGGTTATATCAACCATTACCCATACCAAAAAGGCCATGGGATGCAGTGAGCATGGATTTTATATTGGGACTGCCAAGAACACAGAGAAGTTATGATTCAATCTTTATGGTAGTCGATAGATTTTGAAAGATGGTACATTTTATACCATGCCAGAAAACCAACAACGCAACTCATATTGCGAACCTGTTTTTTAAGGAAGTCGTCAGACTTTACGACTTGCCAAGGAGTATCGTTTCTGATCGAGATACCAAGTTCATAGGGCATTTCTGGAGGACCTTATGGAAGAAGTTGGGGACAAGTTTGTCTTTTAGTTCAACATATCATCCTCAGATGGATGGGCAGACAGAAGTCATGAACAAAAGCTTGGGAGATTTGTTGAGGAGCTTAGTGATTGAACACCACAATCAATGGGATCACATTCTGCCACGGGCGGAATTCGCTTATAATGATTCGCTTAACAGAAGCACAGGGCAGAGTCCATTCCAGATGGTATATGTAATGCAGCCAAGGGGATTTTCTGAATTGAAAGATTCGGAACAAGATGAATTCAGGAGTGCTAGTGCAGAGGAATTTGCAGAGGGAATGAAGGAGCTTCACAGCCGAGTCAAAGAGCGATTGCAGAGTTCAAGTCAAGAATACAAGCAGAGAGTAGATCAACACAGGCAAGAACTTCAATTTGAAGTTGGTGATTTGATTCTTACGCATCTGAGGAAGGAAAGGTTCCCAAGGGGAACATATAACAAACTAAAGATGAAAAAGATTGGACCGTGCAAGGTCATAAGAAAATTTGGGGCAAATGCATATGAGATTGAATTACCTAATGGGGTCGGAATCTCACCGATATTCAATGTTGTGGATGTGTACCCTTACAGAGCTGAAGAAGCAGGAGTAGAAGATGAACGGAAAGAAGTTCAATGGACAAAACAAATGCCTGTAGCTGAAAAGCCACAGATGGAAAGCATAATTGACAAGAGGATTAGCAAAAAGACCAAGAGAAAAGAGTATTTTGAATACTTGGTCAAGTGGAAGGGACATCCAGTTGAAGATGCTAGTTGGAAAGATGAAGCAAAAATTCATAAGCATGGACAAACCGTGCAGGAGCTCATGAACAGGAGTTCATGAAAATTTTCAAGAGAGGGAGTACACCTTGCGGACGTTTCACTGCACTCCTCGCAGGAACTCTCTCAGGAAGAGAAATAATTGAAACTCATTCTCTTTCTCTCTCAGACTTCATACATTCAACATGAAATCATACATTCAACACAGAATAACACAAAAGCATAACAGAGAGAATAAAACCACTGTAAGCATACCATTCAGCATATGTAAACAACAAACATCATAACACCATGAAACCTAAGTCAAAGCTTCATATATTAACTCAAATACTCCTATACATGGGTTCTTCTCTACAACTCTCTTTTTCTTTTCTGTGCTAATGATACAATAATACAAGAGTGAGGGTGTCTATATCCATTTTCCCTCCTACTCTCTAAACTATCTAATCTATGAATCCAAATCTACCTACTTTCATTAATTACGTATAAATGTTTTTACATACTACAGATGAGAGCAAGGCTCAAGATCTGTTTACAATATCTAAGATATAAATGTAAGTACGCTTTCCCTAGCTATCACATTAATATCCGCTTCATTAATTTTTCAAAAACATTTCAAAATGTGTAAAATGTGTGCTGCGCTTCTCCAGCTGTCTTCCGCCTTATGCTTGCTTGGCTGGCTACTTATGATGCTCCTGCATCATTTATACAAGGCTCAAACAGAGCTGATTTTGCTAGATCAATGCAACTTTTGGACTTGTATCCTCAGATGATGACTGAAGAGGAAGCTAACTATTTATATTAGCCTGTTACATTGGAGGAAGTGAAAGAAGTCTTGTTACTCTTTAAAAAAGAAAAAAGCCTGGGTCCCGATGGTTGGACAGCCGAACTCTTTGTCTACTTTTTTGATCTTGTTGGAGAAGATATTCTGGCAATGGTGGAAGAGTCTAGAATCTTAAGAGCCATTCCGGGAGGCCTTAATGCTACTTTCCTGACGTTGATTCCTAAGGCGAACAATCCTACCTCCTTTGATGATTTCCGCTCGATCTCTCTCTGCAATCTTGCCTACAAAATTATTTCAAAAGTTATCGCTAATCGCCTAAAACCTCTCCTCTCAAAGGCACTATCCTTGGAATAGATGGGTTTCCTTAAAGGAAGAAACATTCAAGATGCTATAGGTACCGCCCTTGAGAGCCTGCACAGTATAAAAAAAAAAATTTGAAGGCCCTCGTATTAAAACTCGACTTGAAGAAAGCCTTTGATAGTGTGGACAGAGTCTTCTTAAGACTGATTCTACTAAAAATTGGAACAGGGTTGCAAATGACTAATTGGATTATGGCCTGCGTAAACTTAGCCTCCTTTGCAGTGCTAATTAATGGAGAGGCTACAGACTTCTTCAGAAGTGGCAGGGGCATTCGCCTAGGCTTCCCACTGTCGCCTTTGCTCTTCATCCTGGTAATGGAAGGCCTTCGCATTTTACTGAAAACCAGCAAGGAAAGAGGTACACTCTCAGGGATTAAAGTGTCAAGGATTATGAGAGTTTTACATCTCCTTTTTGTGGATGATGTTTTAATTTTGTCAAAGGCTAGTCTTAGTGAATGGGAGGAATCTTGAAGGTGATTGACTTATTTTGCAAAGCATCTATATTGTCTCTAAGTCCCTCCAAGACCAGTGTTTTTTTCGAAGGGCTCTCAGAGGCAGAACTGCTCCCCTTAAAACGACTTCTCCCCTTTAGCTTTAACTCTCTTACAGGTGGCTTCAAATACCTGGGATACCATCTAAAGACAGGGGTGCAGCGTGTGAGTGACTGGGACTGGATAATCACTAAATTATTAGAGAAAGTGGGGACTTGGTGTAATCGGTGGTTGTCTTTGGGAGGCAGACTCATCTTGATAAAATCGGTTCTTGAAGCTCAACCAGTCTATTGGATGGCTTTGGAGTCATTGCCTAGATCAGTTATAAGCCAGATTACAAGAGTGATTTTTCACTTCCTCTGGAATGGTCTCTCGGCAAAATCCCATTATCATTTATGCAGGTGGGAAGTCTTAGCCAGACCAAAGAAACTAGGGGGCTGGGGACTGAGTAATCTCCATTTCTTTAACAAAGTTATGATTACCTCCTCTCTCTGGCGGGTTTTACATGTAGACAATCTTTGGCATCGTGTGATAGTGGATAAATACCTTCACAATTCTCAACTCATCAGTTGGCTCATAAAACTGAGACATTTATTAAACTCCTCCTCCCGAATTTGGTCTAATTTGGTTCGCTCGGTTCCTATTATCCTCAACTGGATCAGTTGGTTCCCAGGCACTGGTCATGACATTTTGATAGGCAATGATAAGGTTCTTGGCATAGGAGATAGATCTCTCCTCTCAACCGATTTAATTTCTCATATTAATAGCAGAGGTATATTCACTTTAGCACAAGCTCGGACAGCCTCGAACCCTGTAACGGCTGCCACCATTTGGTTGACCAACAACGACCTCAATTTGTCAGGAGTGCATGCCATCAGTTGGACAGATTACACTGGTAATTTAAACGCTGCTGGCATAGTTTTAAAACCGATTATGGAAGACGCGTTGATCTGGTCTGGCAATGGAAAAAGCTTGGAATTATCAGTAAAAAAGGTTTATAATGCACTCCTGTCAACTGAATTTCTCCCGGTGATGCTCGGCTGGCAAAGGAATTTCTGGAAGTGGCGACATCCCCTCAAGGTAAACTGTTTCTTTTGGTTATCTATTCATTCGAAAATACTAACTTGGGACATGTTACAACAAAAAGGAACAGTTGGTCCGAGTAGATGCAGCCTGTGTGGATTAATGGCAGAAGATATAAAACATTTATTCATTGATTGCATTTACACTCTTTCGGTTTGGGAAAAAAATGCTTGGTTGCTCAAATTTAACCACAAATGGGAAGGTCTGTCACTTACGGATTGCATGGATGCTTGGGTGTTGAATAAACATCTTCCAAAAAGATTGCCGATTGTAACTTGTTAGTTTATTTGGAAAGAGAGAAACATGTCATTAGTTGAAGATCTGCTTCCAAATGCTTGGGCTGTCTCCTATAAGATTCTAAAAACCCTGAATATTCACTCGACAATCAACATGGATAAAGGACTAAGACGGAGTTCTATATTTAGAAGGACTGGTTATGCCATAACTTTTTTTTATGGTGCTGCGTCAGATGGAGGCTTCAACTGTGGAGCGAGGGGTGCTATAAAATGCCCAAACTCGCAAGAGTTTTGTTGGTTTTTTAATTGTGGGGACGGAACTAACACAAAAGCCGAGATTTTAGGAGTGTGGGCTACGTTAACTATTTCAAAATTGTTAAATCTTCGTTATATTCAGGTTCTGGGGGACTCCAAAATAGTCATACAGTAGCTGAAGCAGGAAGGGAACCTCCAAACTATCAATACTGAAGGTTGGAAAAGCAGAATAAAAGATCTAATTTCCACTTTCAAAGGTTTACATTTTCAACACATTTTCTGAGAAGCAAATGGAGAGGTCGATCAATTATCCAAACAGGCCCTTTCGACGCCTAAAGGAAGGATCTCCTATTACACTTGGGATGGCGAAACTGCTGGTCCTACTTTCCAAGTGGGCGTCTTTTAATTTTTCCTCTCACCTTTCTAGTTGGTATTTTTAGTTGTCTTCGCTTTTATTTCCTTGTAAGGGCAGATTTTGCTCTAGATTTTGTTTTGTTTAGTGACCAGATATTTTATCTAAGCCTTGTGTTAAGATCAACTTGGAAAGCCTAGATTTTGGCCATGTAAGCTTCTCGCTGGATTGACTCTGTTTTCTTGACAAAATTTCAGTGCCAGTCTGATCCATTTCTGAAGATTTAATCAAAATTATCTAATATAATTTTATGAGAAAATTTTCATTTGCAAAAAAAGTAATGACTATCCTCAATATTAATTAACAACTAAATTATAATAAAGTTTACCATAATATAAAAACAATAATTTAAAAATAAAATAAAAAACCATATATTAAGTTTAAAATAAAAATAAAAATTACCCTTCAATTTTACGATTTATTTCTCACGACTTTTGCCAAACATAACAATACATTTGAACAGTAACCAGTGGTTGCCATATGTCTGAGTATGGTATGGTGCTAATATGATCAATGTGTTCTTTCAAGCCACACTATATTGTACATAACGGAGTTGCAGAGTCCAGAATGAGGTATTTACGCCAAACCTGCAGTCAGAGGATTTTCTCCGCTTTTAATGGAGGCCTTATTATGATTTTCTCAGGCTTTGTTTAAAACATGTTGTGGCGTTTGAGTTTATTTTTCGAGATATGGAAACCGGTAAACAAATTGGCAGGGGTATTTGTTATCATCACACGCGATTCTCAACCGATGAAGACTGGGATAGAAACGTAAGGCACAAACATACTTGTGAGGACGAGAATGAAGGCATTGGCGAAAATTTTGATTATTGGCAAGTGCTTTCGGCTCCACTCATGGAATTTTAATACAACCGTGAATGTAGTGTCAGTTGGGTTTATTTGTACGGAATCTTCAAATGTCACTACAGGGTTTGTTCAAGAAATGCCCTTTCCTAAACGAAATACTCCCCTGCAGAAGACTTCTACTTCATGGAATGCAACGATAAAACGCCTTACACGGAGCGGCAGAGTTGAGGATGCACGCCAGCTGTTTGACAAAATACCGCAGAGAAATGTAATCTCTTGCAATGCAATGATTGCGGGATACTTTGAAAACCAGAGAGTAGACAATGCGCGTGAACTATTTGACAGAATGCCTGAACGGGATGTGGCGTCTTGGACTGCGATGATCGTGGGGTATTCAAAGAACAACAAAATGGAGGATGCTCGCCAAATGTTCGATATAATGCCATACAGGGATGTGGTTTCCTGGAATGCGATGATTGCAGCATATGTTGAACATGGGAATGTAGAGAATGCATGGCAACTATTTGACAAAATGCCTGAAAAAAATGTGATCTCATGGACAGCTATGATGAAAGGATATTCTCAGCAAGGGAGGATAGATGATGCACGCGATCTGTTTGATCAAATGCCTGAACGAGATATAGTTGCATGGAATGCCATGATTGCTGGATATATCCAGAATGGAAGACTAAAGGAAGCACGTCAACTGTTTGATGAGGTTCCAAGAAAGAATGTGATTTCATGGACGACAATGATTGCTGGATGTGCACAGAATAGGCATGGTGAGGAAGCCCTGGAGCTCTTTGTACAAATGCAATTGTCTGGCATTAAACCCAACCAACCCACTTTCACAAGTGTTCTAAGTGCCTGTGCTATGCTAGAGGCTTTAGAGCAAGGCAAGCAATCTCATGCCCACACCATCAAAACAGGCTTTGACCTGGATACTTATGTTGCAAGTGCACTTATTACTGTGTATGCTAAATGTGAAAGCATAGGCAATGCATGGCTGATTTTTGACAAAATGTCTAACAGGAATGTGGTCACATGGACTGCAATGATCGCAGGATATGTCCAAAATGGTTGCGGTGAGGATGCCCTTAAGTTATTTTGCCACCTGAAACAGTCAGCGATGAAACCAAATCAATCCACTTTCACCACTGTTCTTAATGCATGTAGTAGCCTAGAAACTCTGGAACAAGGCAAGGAGATCCATGAGCACATTATCAAGCTGGGATTTGAATTGGATGTCTATGTGGCCAATGCCCTTATTACAATGTATGAAAAATGTGGGAATATAGATGACGCACATCAAGTCTTTGACAAGATGCCTGAACACAATGTGGTTTCTTGGAATGCCATTATTGTAGGATATGCCCACCATGGTCATGGGAAGGAAGCTCTCCTGTTGTTTGAGCATATGCTCAGTGTTGACTTGATTCCAGACCAGATCACCTTTATTGGTGTTCTGTCTGCGTGCAGCCATGCAGGCCTTGTAGAGGAAGGTTGGCAATATTTTGATTCAATGCAAAGATGTCTAGGTATCATTCCAAGAGCAGAGCATTATGTTTGCATGGTTGATCTCCTGGGCCGGTCTGGGCTCCTGGATGAGGCAGAGGAATTTATCAGAAAATTGCCATTTGAACCCCATGTGGCTGTGTGGAAGGCTCTGCTTGGTGCCTGCAGTATACATGCAAATATGGAGGTTGCTAGACGTGCAGCAGAACGCATATTTGAGTTGGAACCACAAAATTCTGCAGGGTATGTGCTGCTGTGCAACATTTATGCTGCAGCTGGGAGGTGGGATGATGCAGCAAAGGTCAGATTGTTGATGAGAGACAAGGGAGTTAAAAAGAATCCAGGTTGTAGCTGGATCGAGATTAAGAACAAGGTGCATGTGTTCCTTGTTGGAGATAGATCACATCCACAAACAGACAATATTTACTCAATGTTAGATAATTTAGCAAACCAAATGGAGTAGGTAGGGTAGTTGTGAAACACCAACTTTTTCCTGCGTGACGTGGATGTGGAGGAGGAAATTAACATTCACTGTGGTCACTGTCACCATAAAACCTTCACCTTCATCTTAATCTGCGGATGATAGACAAGTCTGTCACCATCTTCCCTCGTTAAGATATTTCAGTAAGGGAAGCTAATCAACAAGCTGGCCATAGCTGTGGCTTAGGTGATGCAGGAGCATCCCTAGTGTATGGGCCATCCCTCATCACCCAAAAAGATATTTGAATTCCAGTTTTCCAGTTTAGTATTTAACAAAGAGCAAAGGGACCACAATGCAGAGACCTAGGCATAAATCCGAGGGACATGTGATGATGTGGACCCAGTTGACATGTTCAACTAAGATCAGCGAATTCCAGGAGTTCCAAGCCTATAAAAGGCTTGCTACATCCATTCGATTGGGAGGGTCCAAGATAGCTTGAAGGGGTTGTTTGGAGGCTCAGGAGCAGTTCACAGGACCTTAGCTTTGCTGTTGTAAGTCTGGTTGATGTGAAGCAAGGCTCCAAGCTTGTGCTTGAATTATCAAGGCTATCTTCTGTTACATGATGTTGTGGACAGTAACGTGTTTAGCTTATGTAATGAATATATTCCAGTTGAGTAAAAATCTCTGAAACTGCTGTTGATTTGTCAACTTTCTGAAACTGTGCATTGAATTATCTATTTTCTGTGTTTAGTAAGCTTCCAGCAGTTAACTTGTAGAGGTTTATTTTTATGAAATGAGCTGTGTTATTGCTAATATCGGCTGCGATATGTTCTAACTTCTGGGCTGTGTTATACCGTGTCTTACTGCTTCCCTGTGGGCTTTGTTGCAGGGTGTTCCTATCACCTCTGCACTAAGTGGTATCAGAGGAGGTTGATACCTACGTGTTGGACTTTGTGTTGAGGTTGGTTTCTAACAAGAAGTTTAAACTTCTTGTGCTTGTGTCAGTGCCCAGATTGGCTGGTTAAGGCTGTAGAAGTATGTAAAAGCAGTTGCAGAAGATACTGTAGTGTGGGTTACAGTATGGCATAAAGAGGAGGATTTCTTGTATGGAGAGGCCAAAGAAGGAGACCACCTACAAACCAGAATCAAGATGCAAATGGAGATCTTGCAGAAGCTTTAAGAGTGATATCTGACAGGCTGGATGCCATAGAAGCTTCCCAGAGAAGGGGAATGACAACGTAGATACATAATGAAAGTGCTGAGTGCATTAGTATGGAAGAAGAAGATGTTCCACAAGAAAAAGACCGAAATCTAGAAGAAAAGTGGATAAAAGCAATTAATAGTCTTGGCCCTGGGGAATAGACCATGGATACCCCCACCTATTTAGGCAGCCTGAATCCAGAGAAGTTGGTTCACTGGATTGGTGAAATGGAGAAATTCTTCGATTTGGAAGGAGTTGAAAACCCAAGAAGGTATTTGCATGTGCCAAATTCAACGGACATGCATCCCCATGGTGGGATTGTTGATATTATGGTAGCTGCGGGATGTATTAACCTCCATGTGTAACCTTTGGCTAGAATAGAATATTTCGAAAGCAAGAGAAACCCTAAATAGATGTGTAGAAGCCTTAGAAGACAAGTCAGCTCAGTAAAAGAATTAATATTAAAGTATTAGATTCTAAAAGGACAAGTCAGCCTAGACAAGTGACAAGAACCACTATAAATAAGAGATAATCTAGCTCATTTGTACACACACTTCACACACTCTCTCAGTCAAGTTTGGCGCAAGTTTGGAGCTGCAGCTGCAAGGATGGAAGGTGAATCTTCTAGGATGGTTCTTGGTCTCTCTCTCTAGCGTCATATAGCCTAAGATGTGCATCCTATCCTCTAGTATCTCTTGGTGGTATTCTTGATAAGTGCAACTGCAACTGCTGCAGTTGAGTATTGTTCTTGTTCTATGGCTTTGGGACTTTATGTTTGGTGAACTATCTTTAGAGAAAGATGAGCTCTCTTGGTTATCTATTAGTTCTAGTGCTGCTTCCAAAATCATTCTATCTAGAAACAACTATGGTGCTCGGGGGTGGCTGTATTCTCTTTAATTCTAACAGGGATACCCTACAACTGAGCAGACAAAAGAAAGGTAAGGAAAATATTAGACATTGGGAGAGGATGGTTACTAATCTAAAGGCCAAATGTTTGCATGCAAATCTCTCTCTGAACCTGTAATGCCCCTTTCCAAATGATCTTTTCAAGAGACTTACGTAATAGCCTAAGTGATTCTCGTAGGCTATAGTCAATGGGTAAAAGAGATTAATTAATTATTTAATATCACGGGGACGGAAAAGTAACTTTTTAAAAATTGACAGAGTAATTAATTAAAAAGGGGGTTTTAAGTGACTTGAGTTTATAAAGTCACTTTACTTTATTAAAAGGGTAAAAGAGTCTGAAAATGGTCAACAAGGAAATAAAAAGAGAATGAGGGTGCCCTCTCTCATTATGCATATGTTATTTTCTAAAGACGAAATTGAAAGAGCTATTGTGGTTTTGACTCTTGGAATGAAAAATCCTAGAGAAGTTTGTAATTAGATTCAGTGGTGAAACTATCCACCCTAGTCAATCGTGGAGGACAGATCATACTCAGATCTGTTCATTGTGCTTCATTGTGACGAAATTTACCATCTTTGCGGCGATGTTTTCTTATGTGTGGTTGAGTTTCTTATTTGTGACGGTTGAGTTTCATCAATGTGGCTGAGTTTTGACTTGAAGAGGCTGAATTTCTTATCGATGTACTGTATCATCTCATTGAGGGTCGATTTTCTCATTGTGGGGTTGAGTTGTGAGATGATGAGGTGATTCCTTTACTGCTAGGCGAGTTTTGGGTTAGAGAGGTTGAGTTTCCTTCATTTACAAGCTGAATTTGCTTGTGGAAAGTTGAGTTACCCTCTGTTGGTTGTAACTCTATGCTTGGGAGGCGTAGCTCTACTGTAGGAGTGATTTTCACCTACAGGAAGGGTCGATTTCACTTGATGGAGCGAGCCATACCTTCTGTGGGCCAATTTGCTACTAGATTGGGTCGAGTACATTACTTCTAGACTGTTGTTTTTTCATATATTCGATTGTTGCAACAAAACTACATCTTCGGGCTTATCTATCTCTTTATGGTTGTTGTGCATTCATCTATCTACGGGTCATAGAAGTATTTTCATTGTTTGTTGATATAATATGAAGACAAATTGTGAATTATCTCATTGATGTATCGACCCAGAACTAAGAACTAAATAAGTAGTCAGATTCATTATATATAGTGTTGTTTGAATTTATCATTGTTTTTCTAGTTATTGTTGTTTATTGTTATATGCCAAATATTTTCTAAAAGCGCTACAAATTGTTTGTGAAACTATTATATCAAAAACACTCATAAAACCTCTACAGTAGCAAATTGTTTGACGAAGTGTCTACACAACAAACTAAGTAAATTTCCAAAAAAATTTAGTGGGAATATTACAATGGTATCAGAACCTCAATCCTACCAGCCTGAGGGGGTTTGTGGTTTCACGAAGCAGGGAGACAAGGGATACTTCACCTACAAAAGTAGAAGGGAGCGAGGGGCAGGAAACATATTGCACCCATAAGAAGAAGTGGATCAACCAAAGGTAGAACAAGAGAGAGACATGGGGGACAATGATAATGAGGACAGGGCCATACAGATCCTAGAGGGGTTAGTCAGTGAGAAACAACAATTGACACAACTCTTGACTCAGTTAATTAACAACACTTAAGTGAGCAAAACCATGGGGGCAACAATGGTTTGCAGGGCATTAATGGACACAATGGGAACCAAAACAATAGGGGTAACAATGGTGCAGGGGGTTCCAATGGGAATAGTGGGAATCATGTGGAAGGTAGCAACAATGACATTCCCGCACATGTTGGCACTAGGACTATCAATAGAGTGATTCATAGACCTCTTATGCCTAATTTCTTAGGGGAACAACAAACAAAAAATCAAGGGAAACAAGGACAGGGTGAAACCTTTAATGATTATTGGGAGGAGTATCATTCCCTTAGTGATGGGTTTCAAGCAGCCATGTCACTACAGGACTACTGTACCATCAAATACAGGAACATACCAAGGGATTTCAACAGGGGTCCGCAAAACATTGATCTATTGTGGAAGGTTGAAAAGTTATCCATTCCTTCCTTTGATGGTTCCAACAAGTGCACGGCTAGAGCATGGGTACAAAAGTTGGACACATATTTCCAACTCAACCCTTTGACGGAGGCGGAAGTGATTAAATTCACTACTTTGCATTTAGATGGAGAGGCCCATGAGTGGTGGTACCATGGATTGACAAATCTGGGGTATGTTAACATTATGTCCTATTTGGACTTCACTCAGAAGTTGATGGAAAGGTTTGACAAGATGGATCCAGAATTACATTTTAAAGAGTTGGCACAACTCAAATAGGTTGGGACGTCAGATGCTTACATTACGAAGTTTGAGAGGCTTGCAGACACATTGGCAGATATATTTGAGCATAGGCTAGTCATGTTGTTCATTGAAGGATTATCCGAGCCATTGCATGGTTGGGTGAAAGCCTTCAAACTAGAGACTTTACAAGATGCCATCATCAGGACACGAGACATGAAGGATGCGGTCCCGAAGAACAAAACTTTATTCAAACCTTTCATTCCCCAAAAAAACAAGGATAAGAAACCTTTTCAGAAAGAGGGGACTGTTAATGTTTATGCTATCATTATAGTTCTTTGCATTTCATAAAGACAAGAGCATAATAACCACAAGATCACTGAGAAATACACATCCACAATAGACACAGCATTTATCCTAGGAAACCCTCTAGGGGAAGAAAACCCAGCAAAACTTCCTTATCATAAAAGCTTATACAAATGTTCAAGAGATAACTCAACCAATACAGAAAATCCTCCTCCAAGAGATGCGCCACCCTTCTTCTTCTTTCACCAACTTGAAATATCACCTTGCCTCATAAGAACATGAGCAAGTGAAGTGTGTTGGAAGTGAGGCGCTAGCCTCTTATTTATACTATTCTGGCACGTGTGAAGAGTCACCATTCTGGCAGGGCCGACCTCTCACTCTGGGTGGGTAAATCCACCTTTAATTAAATCTGGCCCTTTCATTATAACTGCTGGGGCCGACTTCTTATTCTTTACATTATAATTGTCCGATGACCAATCCGTAAAAGGGGATTTGGTCCTTATACAATTACCGACTTGATTAATCCTCAATGGGGATTAATCTAATAATAAAAA
>JASDQU010737653.1:596611-645897 GCA_032191745.1 Picea mariana
AACCATCTCACTTGATCTTCGGTGTTTGCATCTTACATATTAACAGCTGGTCAATGTTGTGACAAAGTAAACCCGAGACTGATGATGAGCACCTTTACATTGAACACCGGGCTGAGCTCTTTTTAAAACACTTGTGCACCCATTTTAAACTTGACATCTGGAAGCTATCTTCAACGTTGTTGTTAATGTTTCTTACAAAGAGAGTCTTCGAAGGATGTTCCCCATAAAGATTCTTCTCACAAATAGAACCATTTGATCCACCTTGCTGAGAAGTTGAAACCTTGCTAAAGACATCGTTTGCAGAAGATGAATACGACATGTAGCTTGACATTGGAGCAGACGAAAGCACGAGATTTAAATTTTGAACAAGAGAAGCTTTTCGGTGGTTAAGAACTTCAAGACATGTGCCTTTTATCCACCGAAACAATTGGATTTCAGTGATTAACTAGTCGTTTTACAGACCAGTTTAACCACCGAAAGCTGAGATTTCAAATTTTGAAGGCCAAGACTCACAAAAATGATTTTTTTGACTCATTCTATCTCCCAAAATGACGGTGCTATTTTGGGAGATAACACTTTGCTTCAGCTACAAAGACCCTTGGGAACCGGGACACAGGTGTATGGGCAAGGGTAAGGTGTACTATATACATGTACTTTTAGATGGTGACAAAGAGGAGGAAGCAAAGTAGGTACATGGCAACGAGCATAACAAATTAGTTGATGAGCACCCACATGAGGAGGTCAAGAGTGGGGCTATTGCCACTCTATTGAGTGTCCATAGATTTCACACCTTTGCGATCCGTGGAGTAATATAGGGGAAGCATGTCACAAAATTGATTGATGGTGGGGAAACCCACAACTTCATTGACTCAACTTTGGTGGCCAAGAGGAGCATTCCTACAATTGACTTTGAGGGGTTTGATGTAGTGGTAGCCAGTGGGCACAATATTCGCAGAAGATTCCACAGTTATATGTAGCATTGGGAAACTACATAGTAATCAATGATTTCTGTGTAGTTGAGTTGTCATACACTAATATCATATTGGGGGTCCAATGGATTGTTTCCTTGGGTAAACAATATGTTGATTACTATGCCATGGACTTAGAATCCAAGACAACATATGACAAGAAGGTAGTTTTGAGGGGCATGTCCAATGATGCTCCCATGATTGTTTCATCCAAGTGAATGGAGGGTATATTACAACATGGATATGTAGCTTGTGTCACGGAGTGTTTGATCACCACTCAGAAACCTTCAGACAACATTCGAAAGTATCATGTATACATCCAAACACTGTTGAGAAAACATAATCGAGTTTTTGGACATATACCTTCAGGGAGACCGTCTGATAGGGGGTTTGAGCACACCATTGAGTTGAAAAAGGGAGCAAAACTAGTAATAACCACTCCTTACAGGCACCCAAAGAAATTTAAAGATGAAATAGAAAAGGCCATCAAGGAGTTAATTGAGATGGGCATATCAGACCCAATTTCAGTCCTTTCGCTTCTTCAGTTGGCTTGGTCAAGAAGAAGGATGGAACCATGAGGATGTGCATTGACTACATGGATCTGAATAAGAAGACGATCAATCACTGATACCCTATTCCCAAGATCGATGAGCTTCTGGATGAGTTGCATGGAGTTGTTTATATTTCGAAGATTGATCTTCAATCGGGATATCATCATATTAGAGTAAAAAAGAAGGATATTCCCAAGACTACTTTCAGGTTCCATTACAGGCACTATGAGTTTCTAGTCATGCCATTTGGGATGACCAATGCACCAGCTACTTTTCAGTTCTGCATGAACCACATATTCAAAACCAGTTGAGGAAGTTCGTGTTAGTGTTCTCCAATGATGTTCTTATATACAACATGACATGGGGGGAGCATTTGGAACATCTAGATGAAATTTTGAGCATCATGGAGGATCAATCGTTGTATGCCAAAGAGTCAAAGTGTGAGTTCGACATGACAGATATCCTATACTTGGGTCATGTGGTCAGTGCCCAGGGTGTACAAGTACATAGAGATAAGATCCAGGCCATATTGGATTGGCCACCGCCCAAGAACCTTACACATTTGTGTGGATTCTTCGGGATATGAAACTATTACATGTGGTTTGTGAAAGGATTTTTACAGTTGATTACACCACTCACAGATCTCACGAAGAAAGGGGCATTCAGGTGGACAGAGGAGGCCTAGAAGACATTTGACAAGATGAAGGAAGTGATGAGCACTTGCCGAGTTTTAACACTTCTTTATTTCACTCAACCCTTTGTGCTTGAGTGTGATGCATAGGGTGAGGGCATAGGAGAATTTCTGATGTAGAAGAGACATTCGATAGCATATGAAAGAAGGAAACTCACAGAGTCAGAGAGACTCTACTCCATCTACGACAAGGAAATGCTCGCCATCATGCATGCCTTTGAGAAATTCAGACAATACTTGGTAGGTGGAAAATTTGTGGTTAAGATAGGCCACAACAGTTTGAGACACTTCCTGGGATAGAAAGACTTAAATGAGAGACACCAGAAGTGGGTCAACAAATTGCAGGCATATGAATTCGACATTGAGTATGTGAAAGGGAAGAAAAATGTGGTTGTTGATGCTCTCTCCAAGAAGCCAGAGATATGTTCACTTGCAGAGATTTCAACTCTCTGGAAATTTCATCTCTTGGTAGAGTATTCCAAGAATAAATTTGCTTGCAAGTTGATGGATCATAGAATACAAGATGACAAGTACAAAGTGGTGGATGACATCATCTACTACAAGGATTTCATATACTTAGTCCTAGAATCTACATTTAAGGAGAAGATTATGAGGGTTATGCATGATACACCCTTGGCAAGGCATCATGGGTGCTTTAAAACTTACAGGCAGAACATGGAGAGGTTCACTTCGAAGGGCCTCAAAGATGATGTACTAAGACATGTGAGGGAGTGTATGACTTCTCAGTAGAACAAGTCAAAGAAGACTCATCCTATGGGGTTACTACAATTATTGTCCATTCCAGACCAGAAGTGGGAAAGCGTGTCCATGGACTTCATCACATGTTTACCTAAGGTACATGGTAGATATTTCATATATGTGGTGGTCGATCGATTGACCAAGTTTGCACATTTCTTTTCCATATCATCATAATACAAGGCAACACAAGTAGTGGAGTTGTTCTTTAGGGAAGTATTCAGACTCCATGGGTTGTCGAAGTACATTGTTAGTGACAAGGACAACATGTTCCTTAGTGCATTTTGGCAGGAGTTGTTTAGGTTGGATGGAATAGAGTTGACTCTTAGCACTAGTTACCACCCCCAAATAGATGGTCAAACAGAGATCGTGAACAAGTGGATCCAGGGATATTTACGTAACTATGCGTCTGGGAAACAAAAAGCATGAGTTAAGTGGTTGCATTTGGAAGAACATTGTTACAATACTACTTAGCATATGTCCATTGGTATGACCCCATTTCGACCATTATATGGCTATGATGCCCCTTCATTTGTTGATTTGGTGTTTGGGGATAGTAGGGCTCCCAAAGCCAAGAATTGGATCTACGAGAGTCAAGACATCCTCAAGACTCTCAAGGACAATTTACAAATGGACCAAAATCAACAAAAGATCTATGTAGATAGACACATGGTCGAGCACATTTTCGAGGTGGGAGACTTGGTATTCTTGAGATTACAACCATACAAATAGTCTTCACTGAAGACAAGTGGTGCAGAAAAGATTAAGCCACACTTTTATGGCCCCTACAGAGTGATTTAGAGAGTTGGTGAGGTAGCTTATGAACTAAAGTTGTCGGAAGGAAGTAAGATTCACAACATGTTTCATATTCTGAGCCTCAAGAAGGCATTGAGACAACATGTCACTTCTTCGATAGAGTTACCCCCATTGGATGAGGAGAAACATTTAGTGTTGGTTCCTAAGGATGTTTTGGAGGTACGGGAGAGGAGGCTATGTAATAGAGTGATCTAAGAGTACCTCATTAGGTGGAGAGATTTACCAACAAAGAATGCCACATGGGAGAATGACCAGATCTTGCAACATCCTAACTTCAAGTTGCTTGAGGAGAAGCAATCTCAGGAAAGGAGGATTGAAATGTTCATTTCCAAATGATCTCTCCAGGAAACTAACGTAATAGCCTAAGTGATTCTTGTAGGCTATAGTCAGTGGAAAAAGGGGATTAATTAATTATTTAATGTCATGGGGGTGAAAAAACAACTTTTTAAAAAGTGACATTGAGTAGTTAATTAAAAAGGGGGTTTTAAGTGACTTGAGTTTATAAAGTCATTTTATTTTATTAAACGGGTAAAAGGGGTCTGAAAATGAACAACGAGGAAATAAAAGGAGAATGAGGGCGCCTTCTCTCATTATGCATATGTTATTTTCTAAAGACGAAATTGAGAGAGCTCTTGTGGCTTTGGCTCTTAGGATGAAAAACCTTAGAGGAGTTTGGGATTGGATTTGATGGTGAAACTATCAACCCTAGTCGATCGTGGATGAGAGATCGTACTCATATCTGCTCATTGTGTTTCATTGTGACAGAGTTTACCATCTTTGCAACAAATTTTTCTTATGTGTGGTTGAGTTTCTCAGTTGTGGCCACTGAGTTCATTAGTGTGGCTAAGTTTTGGCTTGAAGAGGTCGAGTTTCTTATTGTTGGATTGTATCATCTCATTAAGGGATGATTTTTTCATTGTGGGATCGAGTTGTGGGATGAGGAGGTGATTTCTTTACTGTTGGATGAGTTTTGAGTTAGAGAGGCTAAGTTTGCTTGTGGAAAGTTGAGTTACCCTCTGTTGGTTATAACTCTCTACTTGGGAGGCGTATCTTTGTTGTAGGAGCGATTTTCACCTACATGAAGGGTTGATTTCACTTGTTGTAGTGATCCATACCTTCCATGGGCCAATTTTCTACCAGATTGGGTCAAGTACATTACTTCTAGACTGCTTTTCTTTCATCTATTTGATTTCTACAGTAAAAATACAGCTTGTCTATCTCTTTATGACTATTGTGCATTCATCTATCTACAGGTCAAAGAAGTATTTTCATTATTTGTTGTTGTAATATGAAGACAATTTGTGAGTTATCTCATTGATGTATCAACCTAGAACCAAGAACTAAATAAGAAGTCGGATTCATTATATATATTGTTGTTTAAATTTATCCTTGCTATTCTAGTTATTGTTGTTTATTGTTATATGCCAAATATTTTCCGAAAGGGATGCAAATTGTTTGTGAAACCATTATATAAGCAACACTCATAAAACCTCTATAGTAGAAAACTGTTTGATGAAGTGTCTACAAAACATACTAAGTAAATTTCCAAAAAAAAATAGTTGGAATATTACAGAACCTATCAAGAAAATTGAAATATCAGTGAAAGACTACACAGAGGAGGTTTCCCATCGGATGAGGATAAAATATGGAAATTGAAGAAGTTATTTCCAGGTATGTGAATGGGATGAGATAATTCAAAATGAAATTATTATGGACATATTTTATTATATTAGTGAAGTTTACCAGTTGGCTTTGAGGGCTGATCAGAGGTTGTCTAAAAAATCATCAAGGCTCCAAAGGAGGGGGAACTAGAGTAAAATGAAAGATCATGTCACGTAGAGGACAATCACATGGAAAGGAGAGTGCAACAAATCATCCTCAAGATACAATTCAAAGTGCTAGAGGGGGTTTTAATGCCAACATGGGTAGAGGCTATGACAGAGGTAGAGATAACAGATTTAATGACAACTTCTACAGATGTGGAGGGTATGGACATAAAGCATCATATTGTCTAGGACACCATCATGATGAAAGAAATAATGATGCGAGGGAAAATGTGGCACACAGAGAAGTGGTAATGGAAACAATTGTTGACGAAGAACAAGAGCATGGAGAAAGCCTTCTGCTCAGAAGGCTTTTGTTGAAGTCAGAGAAGCATTATGCAAAAAAGGAACCAGAACAAAGGAAGGCAATATTCAAGCCAAAATGCAAGATTGGAAAGCATTGTAATGGATTGTTGATGCAGATAGTATTGAAAATTTAGTATCCACAAAGGCGATTCAAAAGTTGAAACTAGAAAGTAAAACTCATTCTACAACCTATAGAGTAGCATGGTCACAGAAAAGGCATCAAGTTAGTGTGACTGAACAATGTTTAATGAATTTTCATATTGAGGATTATCATGTTCATATTTTGTGTGATGTATTCCCTATGGATGTTTTCCATTTATTGTTGGAAATACCTTGGAACATGACATGAACACCATGCATGATGGCAAGATGAACACCATTCAATTGGAAAAGGATGGTAGGAAGCTCAAATTGTTTCCTATGAAAAAAGAAAGCGAAGAATGTAGCAATAGTTGGGTAATGACGTGTTCAAGCAAAGAATTATTGAAGGAAGTCAAGAAGACATTTTTTTTTGTTGTTTTTCCCAAGGGAAGCAAGGAGAAAGTGAAGGTTGGGGTGTCTAAGGAAGTAAGAAGGAATATGAGGGCATTGTGTTGGAACAAATGCCAATGGGTGTACCACCCCTGAGTATTTGACATCAAATTGATTTGATATCAAGTTCTAGTTTGTCAAACAAAGCAGTGCATGGAATCACTCCATCCAAGAGTGAAGAGGTAAATAGATAATTCCAAGCGTCATTGGATAGAGATTTGATTAGAGAGAATTTAAGCCCTTGTGTAGTACCAGTAGTGCTTGCACCCAAGAAGAGGAGAATGGAGGAAGTGTAAAAAATCCTATGCATTTGCATTAATATACTTAATTAGAGAACATGAAATAAATAAAAGAGACTAAGACATTCACTTGGTACACTTGTGTTTATAGAAAATTATAAATTTTTCATCGATTGATAAATAATCATATTACGTACACTAGCTTAGGTGAGTGCAAAATTGTGGCCTCTTGGCCCAAAAATGCCCCATGAAATAAATAAGGCATTAAAAAAACATCACAACATTTCATGGGAGGTTCTTTCCTTGAATACTTCCTCTCTCACACTTCCCACGACAAAATCCCTCCTCACCACGCTTGGTATATGAACTCACTCTTGCAACGGTGTCAATCACGATCCTCCCTAATATTAGTCCCTTGAGAATATCATCCATGTGAGTGATCTATTGATCCCTCTCTTCAATGGAGTCCATGACTTCTCTCATGAAATCATGTACATCCTCTCCCATTGTTGACATCAATGCCACATGTTCGTATGCCTTGTCTAGATCTAGGCTATCCATCATTTATCAAAAAAATGTCTTAATCTCTACAATAGTATATTTCAACTCACTTGCACATGCATAATATCATTTTGTTAGTTCCTTGACTTGACCAAAGAAAAGTCTCTAAGCACTTATGTAAACATTTTGTGTCACCTATTGAGTCATTTGGCATCATCATCACCTCTTTCCCATGTCCTACATAAGGAACCTCTCCCTTCTACTACCCCCCTTAGGGAACCCTTTGGTCTCACCTTTGTTAATGGGGCACTATGACACTCTCCTCAATCCTCCTATATAGCAACATTGAGCGTGTCATCACCTAGATATCCTGATTGCGCACTTTTCCCTTGACCTTTGCTTTGTCAAATAATGGATGCATTAGTGCATTCTCTTGCCACTTTATGAACTTGTATGGTTCCAACACTATATAATTGACTTGGATATCTTGTATATAGGTAGTCTCTCATATGCATGTAGCCTCTCGAGGCCTATCACTTGATTTCCAATATATGAGCAATCTCGTGTCCCTTTGTATCTAAGTTGGACCCTTCGTCTTCAATGATGCAAAAAAATTTCACAACCATGACTTAAGGATTGACTTACATGTCACTCCACCCTCTTGATATTGACAAATACTTGTCAGTTTCTTGTATGCTTGGGTGATTTGATACTTGCCCCAATGATATTGTAGTGCAAGAGGATACCAAGAGATGAACAAAACACAATCCTTGGAAGGAAGAGGTCAAGTTCCAACCATGAGGTCAAGGGTCTTAGGAAAAAAAGGTGATATCTGAACCTAGAGGGAAGGCCAACACTTTGCAAACTAGGTTTTGTTAATTTAGAAAGACTAGACTCAATGGATTGGAGTTGTCACTCATTTTTTGGGGGAAATTGAGAAAATAAAGCAAAGGATAGAAAGGTCACTAAGTTGATTAAGGATTTAATGTGTGTTTTATGAACTAGAGGTTGTAGGTAGATTGATCAGTGAGTTTGATTATGGTTTATTATATCATGTAAAAATGGAAATAGAGCACAAGAACTAACCATGTTTACTTCATTCTTTAACATACTAAAAATGAAATCAAAAGAAAAATGTAGTTGAGTTAGTCCCTTTAATTCGATAATTACAATTAAACAAAAAACAAAGGTTAAATAACTCAAATTGGTGGTGACTAAGTGTTAGGAGTTAATCTTAATTTGGGTTTATGCCCTAGGTCCTATGGTTAATTTTTTACTACATTATTTTCCTTGAGTTGTAAGTGAAATATTAAATTATCTAAAAAAAAAAGGAAACATGTGTCATAATTTCTTATTATTGAGTTCTACAAGTGAGTTTGTAAATAAACTCACATAAAACACTATAAAAGAACACATGCATAAAGGAATATTGGATTTATAAAAAAGGTTAGGAATATTTTTTTTCCCATGTTAACCGAATCTCTCTTTGTTGATGTTTGTAGCATTGGACATGTATTTCCACATCAGTTTTGTGTCTAACATGTGGAAGTCATCCTTAATGCCTCTTAGGATTTAGGAGATTCACTTTAATAAAGTGAATGTACTTTTGTAATTAATGGAGTTTAATTTAAGTCAAATGCCTAAGTATTTGGCATTAGTGAGTTAAATTAAATCATAACCATTAGATCATAAAGTGAAGGTGAGACCTAATCTCATCCTTTGATCATTTTGGAGATCTAGGGTTTTGGATTTAAGGTAAACTCAAGATTATAAATTAAGGAAACCTAAGTGAGAGGAGAAGACACACACTGAGTGAGATAGGAGATCTCATTTATTGGGCGGAGAAGGAATTTTCATCCAAGTGTGCAGGGGTAGGGTCCGAGGAAAGTAGCAAAGGGGTAGTAAAGGAGTAACAACCAGGTGTAATAGGCTAGACTGTTTTGTTTATTTTTATTTTCCTTGGGAGGGCCATTATCCCAGGACTAGACCCCAGATTTTTTCTAATAAAATCAACAAGGTACTAGTTTTCCCTTAGAGGTTTTCCATGGGTATTTTACCCAAAAATTACGTGTGCACATTGTGTTTGGTTTCCTATTTATGTTTTCTCTATAATGTTTCGTTAAAAACTTATCTGTGATTTTATTCAATAGATTAAGAGAAGCAATTTATTTGGAATTAATCGTTCGGTATTGGGTTAAGGAAAAATTAACATGTATCAAATCTTGATCCCCGAAGGAGGAACCAGATTGCACAAATCGTGATTTTTGTAGGTGAGCAACAACGAGAAGCTTTTTTGTTTCCTGCAGGCTCAACAAAAGGTGAATTGAAAAAAATAAAAGAATGGGCAACGTACGATCGTCATACAACGTACAACGATTGCATGTTGTAGAACATATCCGCATGAGTTGGAGGGTCACAACTGAGGACGTGGTTCAAGAAAATGTAGTTGGGTGCGTGCTAGGAGAAGTCATGGAAAAACACATTGGATGAGTCGAAGAAAAGGCTCATCAGATTGAGGTGGGACAAGAAAGTGTTAGCGGTTGGCTGAAGGCTCAAGCTGCATCCAAAAGCCAACGTCCAACAAACAATAGATCCGTGCGAACATGAGCTAAGTGTAAGTAGAGAAAATGTGTAGATGTGCTCGTGGGATTGACTAAGAGATGGTGGGCGTAGAGAGAGGGTGCAATCCACCACAAGAGAAGTTGTCGAAAGGGTTGTTTCTGCAACAACAACTAGGCATGGGCCGACAGTCGTCGACAAGGCCAACAGGGTCGCTAACTAGCAAACAACCAGAGTCACCAACAACAGGTCAGGCCACCAGTAAGGCAACCAACAACCAGCCAGCCAATTAGTATAATGCAGAGAAGCGGACAAACCATCAAGTAGCCCAGAGAAGCCATCAAACAACAAGAAAAATGATTGGGTAGCAACAGAAGGCTGCAGGAACCCTCGGGTAGGGATCCGAGCAATAGGAAACAAGTCTGAGCAGAGAGAAACCGCAAGCAACAGGTCTAGGAAACATGCAGTAGGTCCAAGCAACATAGATTTTTTGTTGGGTGGATTTTTGGGCAACAACATAATTCTAAGCAAGGGCCCGGGTTGCCATCATGGAGATCTCAAATAGGTCTTTCACCTAGAAATCTAGGCCACATGAACACATAGGAGAAAAAATGAATTTTTCTCATGTGTCTGAGTCATCCACTTTGAAGCAGAGGAAGTTTTCTCAAGTTCTTGAGCCATGAAGGATGATGACTCAAGGGGATCTCAGATAGATGAATAAGGACTTTCATCCAAAGATCAGGGGATGACAGATCTATTGGATTCAGTGACTCATAGATGGAGCAAAGGACTCTTTACATAAGAAGTCTTTACAGTCCAAAGGAGAAGAGAAGTTGATAGGGTAGACACAGATCTGATCTCCAGGAGTTGGTTGTCTATGTTTTCTCAGTGGACAAAGAACATGATGTGGACACATTAGTTGTTCACCAGTTGGTTAGAGACATGCTCATATTTGCATGTGGAGCTTGACACTCATGCCAAGTGTGGTGTAGAGGGATTTGGAACAGTCAGGTTCCAGTTGGAGTTAGGAGGTTCTCTGGAGGTGGAAAATGTGTTGTATGTCCCAGAGCTTAGGAGGAATTTTCTCTCAATCTCAGTTGTGGAGGAGAAGGGTTATGCAATCTTGTTCCATAATATACAAGTGTTCATCCATTCAAAGGTAGTTATCCATAACAAAACAATAAACATTGGTGTCATAGAGGCAGGGTATATAGGTTGTAAGGCAAGTCTGTAAGAGGATCCAAGGGAATATTGGATCATGGATCAATGTTAGTGATAGAGGACAAGGAGCAAGAGGCTTCGAAGGGAACATAATGTTCAAAGACTTCCAATGTGGGGAGTCAACCTTCAATTAGGAAGAGGGAGTTAGCCCCTTCCAGTTTTTTCAGGAGTTCGCATTGGGATTAGAGGACATTGATGGATGAGGAGCAGGAGGAGGCTCCTAGGAGCACATTGAGGGAGAGTAGGCCTTCGACGTAGTTTCCAAACTTCATGGAACTGATATGTAGCATCATCAATTCTGTGACTTCCAATGTTCAAGGAGTAGTTGACCAGCAAGGTTGGAGGGATGCCAGTTTGCAAGATGATGTGTGTGACATTGTGCCAGGGTCAGAGGAAGAGCCGATTCTAGGTGTCTCTTCAAGAAGTACCTTCCTTGCTAAGAGGGGGTGTTGATGTTTATAGCATCGGACAGGTAGTAACTTCCACATCAGTTTTGTTCTAACATGTGGAATTCATCCTTAATGCCTCTCAAGACTTAGAAGATCCACTTTAATGAAGTGATTATTAAAGTGAATGTACTTTTGTAATTAATGGAGTTTAATTTAAGTCAAATTCTTAAGTATTTGGAATTAGTGAGTTAAATTAAATCCTAGCCTAGATCATAAAGTGAAGGTAGTAACTTCCACATCGGTTTTGTTCGAACATGTGGAAGTCATCCTTAATGCCTCTCAAGACTTAAAAGATCCACTTTAATAAAGTGATTATTAAAGTGAATGTACTTTTGTAATTAATGGAGTTTAATTTAAGTCAAATTCTTATGTATTTGGCATTAGTGAGTTAAATTAAATCCTAACCATTAGATCATAAAGTGAAGGTGAGATCTAATCTCAGCCTTTGATCACTTTGGAGATATAGGGTTTTGGATTTAGGGTAAAATCAAGATTATAAAAGGCATTCTATGGGAGAGGAGGAGACACACAGAAAGAGTGAGATAAGAGATCTCATTGACTAGGTGGAGAAGGACTTTCATCCGAGTGTGTAGGGGCAAGGTTCGAGGAAAGGAGCAAATGGGTAGAAAAGGAGTAGCAGTCAGGTGTGATAGACTAGACTATTTTCTTGATTTGTATTATCCTCGGGTTGGCTATTATCCCAAGACGAGAGCCCATATTTTATCTAATAAAATCAACGAGGTACAATTTTTCCCTTAGGGGTTTTTCCAGGGGTATTTTACCCAAAAATTACATGTTCACATTGTGTTTAGTTTCCTATTTATGCTTCTGATGTATTGTTTTGTTAAAATCTCAGGTGTGCTTTTATTCAATAGATTAAGAGAAGTAATTTATTTGGAATTAACTATTCGATGCTGGGTTAAGGAAAATTAACACTCTTATCTTTTCCTTTGATTCTATTTATTCTTCTTATAGGGCTCTTTATATGCATATTTTTTAATTATGATTCATTGGTATCTTTTATATCTTTTAGTTTCTAAGTACTTGTTGAAATGACGGTTATCTTGACACATGGTCATTTATGGCTAAACACACACACACACACATATATATAGTCACCCTCTTTTGGGTGCGTGTGTTTGTTTTGTGGACCCATAACCCCCTCTCAAAGAGACACTTCCCTTTTAGAAGGGACACCTCACTTGATTTATGTATAATACACGATTCAAACTCTCATTTGGATTATTTCATCATATTGATTCATGGTGCTTGATTCTTCAACCTACAAACATGATTGTTTAGCCAACAAACACCATATTTTGTGATGCTCTTCTCCACGGTCTAATCTTTTCTTTGCTTTATGATGTGCTTATGGTTTGTTGGTGGTTCCATTCAATCATTCTCTCTTTCTTGTGATCTCAACATGGTATCAAAGTAGGTGTGAACTTCCTCTTCTTTAGTCAACCTTTTTAATACTTAGTGTTTTTCTCCTTTTGATTGGTGTTTTTTTCTATTGTGCACATTAATGGTAGAACTGATTTTTCCTTCCCACAGTGCACTCATGTGAGGGTTCATTTTTGTTGTACATGTGTTTTCATTCACAATATTATTTCAATCACTCATTTGAAGTCTGTTCAGAGTTGTGGCCAATAAAAATTACCCAAGGGGTGGCTTTATGTTTGAAACTAAGGTTTTCACCTTGTTTTTAGGGTTGTTCCAGGTCTAAAAATTTGGGTTTTCGACATTTTTAGACAAGGCATAGTTTTTTATAGTTTCTACTCTCCATTTTACCAACACTCTTCTTTAACACTTTTTTGGTCCTTTCAATGCATTCAAGGAGATATTTCGCAGATTTTTCTGCAATTTTTAAGGGTATCATTGGTTCTAATCATTTTGAGAATTGATTGGTAGTGACATTTTTTGGATCATTGTTATTATAGGGTTTCAAACCCCTTCTTGTCCCCTTGAGCGAGTTCTCTCAAGGTCTTCACAAAGACTTCACTTTTTAGATTGGATGCACTACTTCTTTATTACACATACAACATTGCACTTTGTAGATGTCACTGTATTGAATTTAGATGATGATACTCTTGGTATTGATTGCACCTTATTATGAAGATAATCTACATATTCCAGGGATTGGTACTTTTATATTGGATATTTCAATTGGTGACATGAGGCCTACTTCTCAACCTCTAACAATGATTCATAGTGACTAACAAGTATGTAGCCATTTGTTTGTGAAGGGAGACCCCTCTCAACTCCTTTGATGCAATTTTTATTCACATGTTTGTAGAATCTATCCTACTCTACTTTATTGATGATTCTACTGATGATTCTTAGCTTCTTTTAGTATATCAATTTGATTTTGTGGATCTCTATCATTCACACTATGATATTTGTTCTTATGGGACATCCTATATGCAACACACTTCAATGGTTCCTTCTTTCAAATATTTTTCAGAGACCCTCTTTTCCTGGTTACAAAATCGTATTGGTATTTGTACTATGGTGTTTTGGGGAGGTTCTTTCTTCATATGGTTGCGTTGAACATTATGGGGGGGATATTCTATTTAATGTTGTCTCTACTTGGTCTCATCTTCATCTTCAAGGAGGATGTTTTGCATAGGGTCGACTCTATGTTGAGATGGGTATTCATTAACCCTCTCACAAATGTGTGTTAACTTAGTTGAACAAATATGGTCATCTACACACCGACTCTCACTTGTATTTTAGTTTCCTATATTCTATGTTTTGGACACAATCACTCTATATGGAGAGATGGGTATTTACAAACCCACTCTCATCTTATATTCAATCTTCTTTATGAGCTCACTCTCTTATATCCATACTAATTTCATCTCTGGTTCCATGTTGATCCATAATAAGTTTTTTGATGCTCACACTCTAGCATTTATTATTGTTGTTTCTTCGTGTGGTGTGGGTGGTGATACACAACAACCTTAACTATTGATTCTTATTTCTTTGACTCTTCAACAAGTGGTTCCTTAAGTTATTCTTCATGTTTATGCCCTTCATTTGGTTTTTATTCAAATTCATTTGTAGGATCTTTTTCTTATTCAACCATAGAATCTTCATCTGATGTGTCATGAGTTACTGGAATTTGTTTCCCTACAAGTACTTATTCAAATGTCTCATTGGGCCCTTCATCTTTAATAAGAGAAATATCCTACAGTGTAATTTTTTTTTCTTGTACCATAACTTCAAAAACTTCTTTTGCACATTAATATTAATTGTACCGAATGAGTCCATCCAAGGATATCCCAAAACAATATCCATATCATCCATATCTCTAGCATAAAATTATGAATGCAACATGTATCTATCCATGGGAATCTTCAAATCTTTAAAAATTTGAATATTTTCACCTTCAACCTCTATGTTTTGAATAATCTTTGCAGGTACTTGCAATCTTTTAGCCAATTTAACTTTGATGAAGTTATGCTTGCTACTAGGATTTATAGAAACAATAAACTTTTCACATTGAATGCATCCATGAATCTGTAATATGAAGTTGTCACATGAAAATAAATTCCTAGTGCTCTTCTTATCCGTTTTCACAACATGATACCACTTGTCAAAAAATTATTTTTTCATATTCTTCATTTCAAAGTTCCATTATCTCATCATGGTTACGTGAATGCAACCCTATGGCTGCATCATCTTGTAAAAAATCATGAAGAGCAATTTCCCACTTATTTCCGCAAATTGACTTCAATTTTTATGTATTCTTCAATACTAGTACCATCATCTTTTCTTGTAAAAAACATCTTGCTTGTTATAACCCAAAAATAGAACTAGGGTTTCAAAGAGAATCACTTAGTTTGCAATGGAGTTAGTTCCTTTATGTAGTTAGGGTTTGATGCCAAAAATGTTAAATTATCACAATTTTGGTTATAGTTCTCCAATTGAATATTATGACCCCAATTATGAAATGCCACATTTTTTCTAGATCTGATAGAATTGGTTTCACTAAAATATGTGCACTCTATAAAAAAATATTCAATTTGCAAAACTTGTGGGTGTCACTGATAAAAAAAACTCTAAAAAATATTGGTTTGAATCAACGATATCTCCACTTCATAAACTCCATTTTGGACAATTTTTTTAAATAGGTACTATTTTTAAAGGAATTCATACATATGGCTATTTTTTTCAAAATTTTCACTGAAAGTTTCATAATTTGATCTAAATATTGCAGTTCTCTTTTTCTATCAAAATCTACAAAAAAAGAAGAAGAAAAGAAAGCATATCATTTCGTGCCCAAGAAAAATCTCTGACACCTCTTGTAGTAAAACTCTAGAGGTGTAAGAGAGAATCCACCATAAAAATTCATAAATAAACCCTTAAACTCCAAATATACCAAAATATTCACCATAAACAACACATGGATATAAAAAGAAGAACCTTTAAGGTAGGGTAACACCATCAATTAATCCTTATGGAAGGAATCACTCTACATGTTGTGTTTTCTACAAAACAATACAATCCAATACACATCCAATACAATGATACTCATGTATATTTATATTATCTCATGAGTATTCCTAAGGATTTTATGCCAACTACCCTTTATTATTAATAGTAAACCTTGATAGACATAAGAGAAAATAAACCATAAAACTTCAGAGTTAAAACTTTAAACTTCAAATGTACCAAAACATTCACCATAAAAAACACAAGAATATAAAGAGAAGAACCCTTAAGGTTGTGTAAAACCATCAATTACTCCTTATGAAAGGAATCACTCCATAAGTTATGTTTGCTACAAAACAATATTGTTTAATACACATCCAATACAATGATATTGTTAAGCCCTACACAAAGCCCCATGTTAAGTATACAACTCTTTATTAATCCCTAAATATTGAATTGTTACATTTCTAGTGTTATATTTGTATGTAGGCTTGAACCCTTCATTGTACCATTTCATTATAGTTGTACCATTTTTCTCCTATATATATACCAAGGAGACATAGTCTTAGGATGATTTCATCTCATCTTATACATTAAATATATTGTAAACAGAGGTTTCCCCCTTGAAGTGGACTATTATTCATTATATTTTTATCATCTTCAAGGCATTGGTACATAATATTTGGTACCAGAGCATCAATATTAGGGTTTTTCTTCTTCAAATGTGTCATATTGAAATTTTTTCTATATATTTTTTTATGAGACGCTTCAGACAATGCAATTTGGAGGTTATACAGGAGACATATCCAAGTATTTCTAGGAAAAATTATTGTTCCTTTTTCGGTATAGTTTCATAGATATAGACTATGGAAAATAGAGTGTTTGACTCATCATGAAATCGGTTTTAAACAAGTCATCTTGGGATCTTTTCTATAATTTTTTATTTTATTTTTTATCTGGAAAGTTTTAGACAACAAAAGTTTTAGGATACTGACGAAAGATAGCAAAGAACGGGTGGTAAAAATTTCAGAATCTAGTTCATTATATTTTCTAAGATATCTCTTGTAGAATTTAGGGTTTGTGACTAATACTAAAATTAGTCTTAAACGAGCCATATTTTTATTTTCGTTGTAAAAACATTTTAGTGAAGTTTCAGACTCTGAAATTTCCAGACTCATGAGGAGACATAGCGAATTACTTGTGGAAAATTTTTCAGAAGTTGAATCATTACAATTTGTGAGATATATCTTATGGAAGTTGAGTATTTTTATTAATCCTGAAATTAGTATTAAACAAGTCATTTTGGTATTTGTGTTATAACTTTTTATCAATGAAGGTTCAGACTGTGAAATTTTCATGAGTTTAAGAAGTCATATCAGAGCACTATAGGATGAAATTTCATACTCAAAAGCGTGCAAAGTTCATAGATATATCAGGAAAAATTTCATCCATCCATACATACTTCAAATTAAGGGTTTCAAAGGTACATAACTTACAATCGGGATAACTTTTGATTGGAAGATCTATTTTTCATGATTCAAAATTGTTGATAAAAAAGAAAAGAAAAAAAATTGTTATTTTTTCACATGGTTCCAAAGGTTCCTTCAAAATTTATTTCACCAACTAAACCTCTAGAGGGTTCAACCATGAATCAATAAGAAAGAGAAGAAATCTTTCATCGGATTGGAAAGGTGAAAAAAAGATGGATGGGGTGGAAAACAAGATGGAATAAAATCAGGAGCATATGGAAAAGAAGATGTTAGAATTGAAAATTTTCATGTCTTCCATGATCTTACATACTCTATATGAGAGAATCCCTAAAGGAGATATCAAAATGCAAGGAAATTATGAAAATGTAGAGGAAATAAATATTGAGTCCCAAAATAATGATTATTCACTTCAAGATCCACATCATCAAGGTTTCAATGCGGCACCAATGAACTACTTCATTCCAAAGATCGACATGATGAAGTTTTATGATAAGTACCCTATAACATGGATATTCCAAATGGAGCAATAATTTGTTCTACACCAAGTGCCAAGCTTACAAAAGATACCTATTGCATCTTTGTATTTATAAAACAATCAATTTGTTTGGTATCAATGGCTTTGTGAAAGAAAAAATAATTATATTATCTCTTGGTCCATTTTTACAAATGAATTGATATCACATTATGTGTATATTAAGAGAAATACATTATTTAGTCAATTGATAAATCTTTGACAAAAAGATCTTTACAAAGCACATTCAACAATTCCAATAGCTCAGTGTCAGGGTAAAGAACATTCTTGAGGATAATTTGTTAGATCTCTTTATGGGCACTTTAAAAGAGAAGATTCAACATGATATGCATCTTTTCGAACTTAAATCCCTAAAGAAAGATTTCATTCTAGCAAGGAAAGTGGAAAACAAAAATATGGCTATTAAAAGTGTGATCACTAGCAACTATAAGGAGCACCATGTTCCCTCTCCTAACCTAACTCAATCGACAAGGTTGACACCTCAACAAATGGATGAAAGAAGAGAAAAGTGACTATGTTTCAATTGTGACAACAAGTACAATAAGGGGCATAAATGCAATGAGAATTCTACATAGACTATAAAGAGGAAGAAAATCAAGAAATGGAACCATTACAAGCTCTAGATCTATAAGAGACTAAGTTCCAACGATACCTTGTCATGCATTGGCCGACATCAATATTCCACAAACCCTCAATATATAAGGATACATAAAAAATAAAAAGGTAACTATGTTGATTGATACTGGTAGTACCCATAACTTCATCAATTAGAAATTAACAAAGGATCTCAATTTTTTTGTATTTCCAACACCGAAGTTTCAAGTAATGATTGCAAATGGAGGTACCATAAATTGTTCTGGGAAGCACTATAGTATTAAGCTCAATATGGGGGAGAATTTATTGGATACCCCCATGATTTCCATCCAAATGGGTGGTGTTGATGTTTTATTACGGTTCCAATAGCTACAATCACTGGGAACAATGGTCATTAATATTCAATATCTTTTCATGATTTTTTCCTCATACGAAAAGGAAATTGAGCATATAGGTATCAAAGGGAAACCATCTAAGGTGATAATCTCTAATAGAATGACAAAATTACTCAAAAAGGGACACCATGGGGTAATTGCACAATTTTTTTCATTAGATGTTCAAACATTTATATCCTCTACTATAGTGGATCTCCAAATAGTTATCAACAACCATTCCAAGGTATTTGGAGAGATGCCTAAGGGTCTTCCTCCTACTCGAGATCATGACCATGATTTTCATTTGTAATGAGGAAGTGTACCACCTAACATTAATTCTTACAAGTATCCATATGCACAAAAGAGCGAGATTGAACATGTGATCCAATAAATGTTAGATGTGGGCATCATTCAACGTAGCCAAGGTTATTTCTCTTCACCAATAGTGATGGTTATGAAGAAGGATGGTTCATGGTGTATGTGTCCAAATTATATACAACTCAACAAAATGACCACCAAAAATAAGTTTCATATTCATGTCATTGATGAATTATTAGATGAATTGCATGGAGCAATTTTCTTTACTAAGTTGGATCTTCGTTTGGGTTATCATCAAATCAGAATGAGGTGGGAAAAAATTCCCAAAAAAGCCTTTAGAACATGTGAAGGTCATTATGATTTTTTGGTTATGCCATTTTGACTTACTGATGCACCTCCAACATTTCAAATATTGATGAATTCTATTTTCAAACTCTTCCTTAGAAATTTTGTGTTAGTATTTTTTGATGACATACTAATCTACAACAAATCTTGGAAAGAGCATGTACAACATGTTGACAGAGTATTACAAATTTTGGAAGAGAAACAACAATATGCAAATATTTCCAAGTGTGCCTTCGGGGTTCAAGAAGTGGAATATTTGGGTCATATTGTATCTCATGAAGGTGTAAAAGTGGACTTTAACAAAATTAAATCTATCAAGGAATGGTTAGTTCTCAAAACCTTGAAAAATATTAGAGGATTATTAGGATTGACAGTTTATTACCTCGAGTTTTTCAAAAATTATGGTCAAATAGCGGCACCTCTAAAATAATAATTCTAGGAAGAATTTTCATAGGATCAAGAAGCAACCAAAGATTTTGAAAAACTTAAGAAGGCTAAGTGTACAATGTTAGACAACTGAGAGTGGGGGGGTGAATCGGTTGTTACTATGCTTAAACAATTATAACCATTTTAATTCATTACAAAACACTCAATGATGATCACAATAATGTAGGGAAGTAAGCAATAGGGTATTCAACATCAATCACACACATGAAGCACACAAAGACAGATATAACTGAGGAAAACCATAAAGGGAGAAAACCTCTTCTTCTTGATATGATAAGTAGCCTTTATTTTCTGTACATTATCATTCTTATGACCAACAAATCATTGTGAGGCTACCACCTATGTTTTACAATCTGCAACTTTCTGAGAGCACCAACTCTCTGGTTTATCTAGCATCCACTAGAAGGAAGCACGAACTCCTTGGTTTCTCTAGCACCCACTAGATGGAAGCACCAACTCCCTGAGTGTTCCAGCACCAACTGGATGGAAGCACCAACTTCCAGTCACGCAGGAACCAACCTGCATAACAGAGAACAACGGTTCTCCCTTGCACCACCCTACCACCATGGTTTTTCTGGCTGCAACCAGATGGAAGCTACAACTCCCTGTGTTCAAGCACCCAATTGAAACTCCGAGGACAACAATCCTCCCTACCACCCTAGTTTATAAATATTTGCTTGCTGAAATTTATTACAGTGATACAGGATTAATCAATGGCTTACCAGTCTCATCATTGTTCTGCTACACTTCTCTGCTCTGCCTGCATCAATGTCTTCCTGCTTGCATCCCCTTGCGCTTTATGTTCTTCTTCTTTTTATTCTCTGTAGAATTTCTATGATCTACTCTTTTTCCTCTTGTGAAAACTCACTTATGTTTAGCTTCTCTTATGCCTTTATGCTCTGTGTGACCTATGCATGTCGTTTATTGTGCTACTCATCTCTACTTTAGATTGAGTTGGCAGTCTCCTTCTACCCACATGCCAAGATATCAGAGAAGCACTCACTCTTCTCTATTTTGCATGTCTTTCTCATGCCAAGTCCTCTGCCAGATCATCCTGGCAACTCTTCGTATTATATGCGGTTATACCTAGTCTCTTCATCATGAATGGTCGTTATGTTGAGATTCTCTGGCTTCTCTGGCAGTTACAGTCTTCGATACTTTTCCATCCGTCAATTGTCTCTATGATTAATCTTCATACCACTAGTAGTTACCTCGAGACTCTTTATCTCCTCTAGCGATCACCTTGAAGCCTCTTTGAATTCTCTGGTAGAAACAATCAGTGGTTTCTGGCAGTTACCCAGAGAACCTCTACACACTCATGCCTTTGGCACCTTTTCCCTTCCTGAGAAAACTTCACAGTGGGCGTTATATTTTCTGGCTAAGAAAGGCATTTCGCAACTCCACTATCTCTGATGTGGAGCCTAGCGACATGCTAGATCCTCCCTTAATCTTCCAACGATGTGACCTCCAGCTCTGACCCGGGGCTTAATCTCCTGGGTGCTTCGTAACTATGTGTATCGGGTAATTTTCCATGAGTCATCCTGACTCTCTACTTGCCAGATCAATGGTCCACGCTCTCCCTTTGATCAACGACTGTGATCAAATCGCGACCTCGCATGTCGGGTGTTTGAATATGAGCCAACCTTGACTCTTCCAACTCCCGATTCCCGATTCAATGCTCTGTGTCAGATCGACGACCCACAACCCTCTGTGATCCAACGGTCCAGATCTTATCAGGACTTCGCGTTTCATGGAGTTGGAGGACTACTCACCTCCCTTCTCTCAACTTTCGATTTTTTGAAACTTGCTCCAGATCAATGACCCACGATCCTCGGTGATCCGATGACCCAGATCATAATGAGACTTCACATTTCGTGAAGTTGGAGGACTACTCACCTCCCTTCTTTTGACTTTCGATTTTCCGAAACCTGCTCCAGATCAACAAACCACAATCCTCAGTGATCCTATGACCTAGATCATATCAGAACTTCACATTTCATGAAGTTGGAGGACTACTCACCTCCCTTCTTCCGACTTTCGATTTTTCGAAACCCGCTCCAAATCAATGGCCCAAGAAATTCCTCGATCCAACGGTTGTGATCAATATCGCAAACTCTGAATTCACGATGTATGATGACTGCTTGAAGTAGTTCTTTCGATTCACGATTCAACGAATCTACTTTATCGACTGCCACGTGTCCTTCCCAAATGAGCGACTAGGATTATTGCGACTCCCAACTCCTTAGGTATTTGCCTCCTGCCTTCCTGATACTTGTAAGCATCAGATCAACGACTCACAACTCCCCATGATCTAACGGTCTAGAACAACTTGCGAACTTAGACATCGCGAGTTCCTACAACTCTCACCTTTGACTTTTCAGTTCGCGAGTCAGTGAAATGTTGATATCTTGCCACATGTCCTGCCTTAATGGACAGACATGATTCCTTCGCAGCTTTGGAGTGTTGAATGAATTTTGGGCTTAGCCTCCTTGCAACTCCACTGGATCAAACAGTTGTTGGTCCTTCGCACTCAGATCCAATAGATGGGATCTGTTCCTCTCTTGCACACTCATTCCTCCTGTCTGGACTCTGATCCAATGGTCCATATTATTCACAATGCTTGACCCAATGATCATTGTTGCTCCTCCTCCTGAGCTTTGGCTTTCTCAAATCTCTAAGTGTCAAAGACCATGACCTTTGATCCTTCTGTGATCCTTGATGTATGGGATCTCATCTGCGCGTCTTGTTTTCCATCGTCGCTGCTATTGAATTGCTTTCCTTTTTTCCATCCTTGTTCTCGCCATCAATGACAAGCACACTCTGCCTGTAAAGAGGCCAGGGTTGTTGTTGTTCTTTCCTATAAACACACCATCATCATTTTTGTTCTTTCCATCAATGACAAGCACGCTCTGCCTGTAAACATGCCAACAATCTTCCCCTTTGGTATTGATGGCAACCCTGAAAGTCTCCACTGTTCTACTTAGACCTCCAACTGTAGCATCCATACCACACCTTTTCTCCCCCTTTGACATCAATGTCAAAGAAAACATGCTCCCCCTGAGCTGTTGCAATACTTTTAGGAGGTATCAGATATTCAACCAACACATACTCCCCCTGATAGGATGGACACTCTTGGGTGAGAGAAGGGATGACACCCAACTTTTGACGGAGATATTCAAATGGTGTCTTGGCTAGGGGTTTAGTAAAGATGTCTACAATTTGTTATTTGGTTGGAATATAATGCAAATAAACCACAGAGTTGGTTACTTGTTCCCTCAAGAAGTGATACTGATGGGTATATGCTTGGTCTTGGAGTGAAAGACATGATTCTTTGATACACTAATTGCACTAGTATTATCACAATGAATTGGGATCGGTGCAGTATATTTTACCTCCAAGTCTGCAAGTGTTTGAATCATCCACAATACTTGGGTACACCAAGTGGCAACTGTAATGTATTAAGCTTCTGTAGTTGATAAGGAAATAGAACCTTTCTTCTTGCTCAAGCATGCTACAAGGGAATCTCCTAAGAAGAATGCACCTCCACTCATGATTTTCCTTTCATCCACACAGTTAGCCCAATCAACATCTAAATAGACTGATAGTTGAAAATTTTGATTCCTAGGATACCATAGGCCATAGTTCATTGTTCCTTGCAAGTATCTGAATATTATTTTGACAGCTAACAAATGAATCTATTTAGGTGCAGACTGATACCTTCCTACCATTCCAACAACATGCATTATGTCTGGACGGGATGTTGTGATGTACAATAGGCTATCTATCATAGACCTATATGAACTCTGATCAACATTAGGTGAGTCATGATCCTTGCTTAACTTACATCTAGTGACCATAGGTGTGCTCATAGGTTTAGAATCTTCCATTTGAAACCTTTTCAACATTTCTCTTAGATATTTTTCCCAAGAAAGAAATATTCCTTATGACCTCTGAGTATTTTGCAGACCAAGAAAAAATGACAGTTCCCCTATCATAGACATTTCAAATTTAGACTGCATGGTAGAAGCAAACCATTGTACCAATGAAGCATTATTACTACCGAAGATGATGTCATCTACATAGACCAACACAATGAGAAAATCATTCCCCTCTGTTTTTACATATAGATTGTTGTCAATTGTTCCTCTCTTGAACCCTTTGTCTTGAAGATATGTATCTAGTCTATGATACCAGGCACAAGGAGCTTGTTTCAACCCATATAAGTCTTTCTTCAAATTGCAAACAAAGTCAGGGTTATCTGACAGTTGGAAACCCTCTGGTTGTTCCATATAGACTTCTTCTTTTAGATCTCCATTTAGAAAAGTTGACTTGACATCCATTAGATAGACTTTAAACTGTTTATGACAAGCATAAGCAAGAAACATTCTAATAGCTTCTAATATTTCTACGGGCACAAATGTTTCATCAAAATCCAGTCCTTCTATTTGAGCATATCCTTTGCAGACCAATCTAGCCTTATGTCTTACAATATTTCCTTGCTCATTCATCTTATTTTTGTAGGCCCATTTTGATCCTATTACATTTTTATCTGCTGGCCTAGGAATGAGTTCCCAAGTGTCATTCTTTTCAATCTAGTCCAGTTCCTCATTCATTTATTTTAACCAATTTACGTCTTTACTGGACTCATTAAAGTTCTTGGGTTCCACCATGGATATGAAGGCTATATGTGATTTCTCGGTGTCTTTGATTATCCTTCTCCTGGTTTGTACACCTTTTTCTTTCTCACCAATTATCTGACTTGCAGGATGATTATTTTGAGTAATTCTGGAGAAAGGATTTGATGTTGTCTACTGATTTGAGTCTTTCTGAGTATTTGTGTCCTCATTTGAATCAGAGTCTTCTTTTTATGATTCTTGGACTTGTTCATCTTCAGCTTTAGTTGTGTCCTATGTAGAAGAATCAATATTTCTCACCTCTCTTACTGGGACTCCTTCATCAACCTTTAAATCAATGCAATCAACTAATTTATGCAATCTTTTATTAAAGCATCTATATCCTTTACTATTGGTAGCATATCCTAAGAATATGCCTTCATCATCCCTGTCATCATACTTGCCAAGGTTTTCATTATTATTCTTTATGTAGCACTTACTCCCAAAGACTTTGAAGTGTTTGATTGAAGCAGGTCTTCCATACCATAGTTCATAAGGTGTCTTGTCACTATGTGGTCTGAGGTGGGCTTTGTTAAGAATATGGATTGCTATGTGTATTGCTTCTACCTAGTAGGTTTGACAAATGTTCTTCTCATTCATCATTGACCTGGACATTTGCTGAACTATTATGTTTTGCCTCTCAACTACTCCATTTTGCTATGAATTTCCTAGGATTGTGTATTCTCTCTTGATCCCATGTTTATCACAGAATTACTTAAAATCACTTGACATAAATTCTCCTCCTCTGTCTGATCTTACTTCCTTTAACCTATTGCATGTTTGATTCTCAGTTAAATCCTTAAATATTTTAAATTTCTCAAATGCTTCAGCTTTTACTTTGAGAAAATCAACCCAAGTGAGTCTGGAGTAATCATCAATGATCAACATGAAGTAGTTTTCCTTCCCCATGCCTTCCTATCTTGATGGTACACATAAATCCATATGAACTAATTGGAGTGGTTTCTCTGTTGAAGTAGATCTCTTGGATTTAAACTATGTCATGGTTAGCTTTCCTACTTGGCAGGGTTTACAGACAGAATCTTGTGTCTTTGATATTCCTTGAAGATCTTTTACTACCTCAAGGTTTTTGAGCTTGACTAAGTGGTCAAAGTTTAGATGTCCAAGTCTCCTATTCCATAACCAAATGTCATCATGTTTTCTTACATGAAACTCTTATCTATCTTCTTTCAGCACATGTACATTATTATCTGTCCTTGTGCCTTTAGTCACCACTTGTCCTGAGTTTACAGACTTTATCTTACAATCTTTGGAAGTGAACACCACTTCACATCCTCTGTCACACATTTGACTTACACTGAGCAAATTATGTTTCAACCCATCTACAAGAAGAACATCCTGGTCTTTTCCTTTACCATTACTCAAAATCACCATCCCTTTACCCTTGATTTTACCTGCAGCATCATTTCCAAAGGTTACATTTCCTGATTTGGTTTCACTTAGAGACATAGACTTAGTTTTTTTTCCTGTCGTATGTTTGGAGCATCCACTGTCAATATAACAGGGGTTCTTTTGTCTTTGAGCTGATAATACTAATCCACACTTGTCATTTTCTTTCTTCTTCCAAACCTTGACATTTTCAGCAGAGGGATTCAAATCTGGTTCATATTTCCTTAAGCGACAGTCTGCAGCTTTATGTCCATAATTATGGCAGGTGTAACATTCCGGTTCATTTAAAAAAGGATCATAACGATTGTTATGATTAACCTGTGTCCTTTTCCCAACAATCACATGATATTCAGTCTATGGTTGTTTGTTACTTGGTTGTCTCATTCTTTTTTGCGACATATATCTATTCCTTGAGTGTCTTGATTGCTCATATCTAAATCTTAAAGAACAGTTTACAGCTTTGTGACCAAAGTTAGAACATAAAAACCAATATCCATAAAAAAATCATTTGTACCTGGAAAATGGTTGCCTTCTTTGAGCAGGTCGATTTCTTCCATGCTGATGATTTCTTTGAGAAGAGGGTGTATTATTTCTTTGTTCTACAGATTCAGTTCTGGTACTTTTTCTTTCCCTCTTCCTTGGGGGATGATTATATTCCCTTGTTTCTGCATATTTGTTGTTGTTAGTGAATGTAGATTTGACAAACTTTATGGATTCTTTAATGCTTGGATGACCACTATTTGATCCTTCTTCATAACCCAAATCATTTTTCAAATTTGGATTCCTTTGTTGATTCAGAATGGTGGCTAATCCTTCTGAGGCTTTAATGCTTGGAATATTTTGGAGATACAATGATTTAAACTTATCCATCTCTTTTTTGGTTTTTACTACCTCTTCTTCCAAGGCTTCACATCTTACCTTCTCCTATGATAACAGTTGTTTCCTAATGTCCTTTATTTTCTTTGCCTCTTATAATTCCACTTTTAGCAGGGCAAAGTCTTCATCAGGTTTTTTACTATATTTCTCAAACTGTATCAACAATTTTTTTTCTTTCTCTTCTTAAGTTTGAGTCTGTCAATCCCTTCCAAGGCACTGATCAACTCTTCTTCCAAGTCAAGCAAAGATTCTTCATTATTAACATCACTTCCTATTCTTTTATTATCATAATCCTCTTTTTCCATAATCATAAAGTCATTAAACTTATCTTCACAATCATAATCACTATCTATGTCTCCTGAAGAGTCATCATTGTTTACACATAAAATTTTCTTTTTACCAAATCTCTTGGATTTATACTTCTCTTCACATTCAACGTTTTGGTCCTTCTTATTATGTGGACATTTAGATCAAAAGTGACCTATCTTTCCACAGTTAAAACATTTGAATGGAAACTTGCCTTGGTACTTGCTTGATCCTTTCTTTAGTCTTCTCACAAATTTTTCTTCAATTTCATCAGGCTCAGAATCCTCATTCTTATCTTCTTTAAATGATGCTTCTCTAGAGGTGGATTTATCTTTACCTATCCTCATTTCATATGCAGTTAATGTTCCTAGAAGTTGATCAAAAGGAAGAGCTTTTAGATCATTAAGTTCTTCTATAGCATAGATCTTTGGGTTGAACCTATCTGACAGAGATCTCAAAATTTTTTGAACTAACGAGGGTTCCTCAATTTTTTCAACAAGTCCTTTCATTGCATTTACTAGTTCTTCAACTCTCAGAAAGTACTTCTCAAAAATTTCATCCTCTTTCATTTTTAGCTGTTCAAATTGTGATTTGTAGGTTTGAAGCTTGACATCCTTTACCTTCTCATTACCTTCATAATTGCTAATGAGTTTGTCCTACATATCTTTGGCAGAGTCTAAGTGCATAACTATTACAAATTATTCTTCTACAAGCCCACTCATAATTACATTCATAGCCTTAGCATTGAAGCTGAATTCTAGCTTGTCATCCTTATTATCTAGTACAACTGGCTTTACATAACCAGTCTCTACCACATCCCAGACATCTGCAGCTAAATCCATTATGTAGGTTCTCATCCTAACTTTCCATAAGGCAAAGTTTGTTCCATTGAACAGGGGGGCCTTATTCGTTGAAGTTCCTTCATGACTTGTCATGTTTAAGCTTACTAATCTACCTTTAAATAAAAGGAACCCACTATGATACTAATTGTTAGACAACTGAGAGGGGGGGTGAATCAGTTGTTACTATGCTTAAACAATTATAGACATTTTAATTCATTATAGAACACTCAATGATGATCACAATAATGCAAGGAAGTAAGCAATGGGGTATTCAACATCAGTCACACACATGAATCACACAGAGACAAATATTATTGAGGAAACCCATAAAGGGAGAAAACCTCTTCTTCTTGATATGACAAGTAGTCTTTATTTTCTGTACATTATCATTCTTATGACCACCAACTCATTGTGAGGCTACCACCTCTTTTTTACAAGCTGCAACTTGCTGAGAGCACCAAATCTTTGGTTTCTCTAGCACCCACTAGAAGGAATCACCAACTCCCTAGTTTCTCTAGAACCCACTAGAAGTAATCACCAACTCCCTGAGTGTTCCAACACCAACTTCTAGTCACGTAGGCACCAACTTGCATAACAGAGAACAACGATTCTCCCTTGCCCACCCTACCACCCTGGTTTTTCTGGCTACAACCAAATGGAATCTACAACTCCCTATTTTCAAGCACCCACTTGAAACTCTGAGGACAACAGTCCTCCCTAGCACCTCCCTACCACCCTATTTTATAAATGTTTTCTTGTTGAAATTTATTACAATGATACATGATTAATCAATGGCTTACCAGTCTCATCATTGTTTTGCTACATTGCTATGCTCTCCCTGCATCAATGTCTTCCTTCTTGCATCCCCTTGTTCTTTATGTTCTTCTACTTTTTATCCTCTATAGCATTTATATGCTCTACTCTTTTTCCTCCTATGCAACCTCACTTCTGTTCAACTTCTCTTCTACCTTTATGCTTTGTGCGACCTCTGCATGTCGTTTGCTGTGCTACTCATCTCTACTTCAGATTGAGCTCGCATTCTCCTTCTACCCACATGCCTATCTATCGGAGAAGCATTCAATCTTCTCTGGTCTGTATGTCTTTCTCATGCCAAGTCCTCTGCTAGATCATCCTGGCAACTCTTTGTATTCTCTACAGCTATACCCAGTCTGTTCATCATGAATGGGCGTTATGTTGAGATTCTTTGGCTTCTCTCACAGTTACAGTCTTCGATACTTTTCCATCTGTCAATTGTCTCTATGATTAATCTTAATACCACTGGAAGTTACCTCGAGACTCTTCAACTCCTTTGGCGATCACCCTGGAGCCTCTTCAAATTCTCTGGTAGAAACAATCAGTGGTTTCTGGTAGTTACCCAGAGAACCTCCGCACGCTCATGCCTTTAGCGCCTTTTCCCTTCTTGAGAAAACTTCACAGTGGGCGTTATATTTTCTGGCTAAGTCCCTTCCTTTCACATGACCATGAGATGTGATTAGTCACATATCCAAAAGGCATTTCACAACTCCGCTATCTCTGATGTGGAGCCTAGAGACATGCTAGCTCCTCCCTTAATCCTCCGACGATGTGACCTACATCTCTGACCCGAGGCTTAATTTCCTAGGTGATTCGTAACTTTGCATATCGGGTAATCTGCCATGAGTCACCCCAACTCTCTGCTTGTCAGATCAACGGTCCATGCTCTCCCTTTGATCAACGATTTTGATCAAATCGCAACCTCGCATGTCGAGTGTTTGAATGTGAGACAACCTTGACTCTTTCAACTCTCGATTCCCGATTCAGTGCTCTGTGTCAAATCGACGACCCACATCCCTCTACAATCCAACAGTCTAGATCTTATCAGGACTTCACATTTTGCGGGTTGGAGGACTACTCACCTCCCTTCTCCCGACTTTCAATTTTCTGAAACTTGCTCCAGATCAGCGGCCCACGATCCTCGGTGATCCGACGACCCAGATCATATCGGGACTTCGCATTTTGTGAAGTTGGACTACTAATCACCTCCCTTCTTACAACTTCTGATTTTCCAAAACCCGCTCTAGATCAATGGCCCACGATCCTCGGTGATCCGACAACCCAGATCATATCGGGACTTCGCATTTCACGAAGTTGGAGGAATACCCACCTACCTTATTCCGACTTCCAATTTTTCGAAACATGCTCCAAATCAACGACCCACGACATTCCTCGATCCAACGACTGTGATCAATATCGTGAACTCGGACTTTGTGATGTCTGCAGACTACTCGACGCAGTTCTTCTAATTCACAATTATGTGAATATCCTTTATTGGCTACCACATGTCCTTCCTAGTTGAATGGCTAGGATTGTTGTGACTCCCAGCTCCTCGGGTATTTTCCTCCCACCTTCCCGATATTTAAGAGCCTCAGATCAACAACTCACAACTCCCCATGATCTAACAGTCTATATCAACTCGTGAACTCGGACATCATGAGTTTCTACAACTCTCACCTTTGAATTTTTAGTTCACGAGTCAGCGAAATGTTGATCTCTCGCCACGTGTCCTTCCTTAATGGATGACCAGGATTCCTTCGCAGCTTTGGAGTGTTAAATGACTTCTGGGCTTATCCTCTTTGCAACTCCACTGKATCTAACGGTTTATGGTCCTTCGCACTCAGATCCAACGGATGGGATCTGTTCCTCTCTTGCGCACTCATTCCTCCTGTCTGGACTCTGATCCAACAGTCCAAATTATTCATAGTGCTCGATCCAATGGTCATTGTCTCTCCTCCTCCTGATCTTTGGCTTTCTCAAATCTCTAAATGTCAAAGGCCATGAACTTTGATCCTTCTGCAAGCCTTGATGTATGGGATCTCGTCTGCACGTCTTATTTTCCATCATCGCTGCTGTTGAATTTCTTTCATGTTTTCCATCATTGTTCTCGCGATCAATGGTAGGCACACTCTGCCTATAAACAGGTTAGGGTTGTTGTTGTTCTTCCCTATAAACATACCATCGTCGTTGGTGTTCTTTTCATCAATGAAAAGCATGCTCTGCCTGTAAACATGCCAACATACAACTCATGTCGTAGCCACACCTAACTTCACAAAAACATTTATTATGGAGTCTGATGCACCAAGCCATGGAATTGGTGCAATTTTAATGCAATAAGGAAGGCCCTTTACCTTAGAAATATACCAACTTAAAAGAAAAAAATTGCTCAAGCCCATTTATGAAAAATAAATGTTGGTCATACTACAAGCAGTTAAGAAATGATGCCCTTATCTAATAGGAAAACACTTCAAAGTAAAAATAGATCATGATAGTTTGAAGTAATCCATGGAGCAATGATTATTTTCAAAAGATCAATACAAATGGGTTACAAATATGTTACATTATGACTTTGAAATTATCTACAAAAAAGAAAAACATAATATTATGATAGATGCACTTTCAAGGAAAGAAGAAGAAACAAAAGGTTCACTATTTGTTATTTATATTCTGTAATTTGAATGAGTAGAAGAAGCAGGGATAGAATGGAAGCAATATCAAGAGGTATGTAATATCATTCAACAACATCAAGAGGACCCCAGCGCATTAGATAAATTTGTACAGAAGAATGATTTGCTATGGTATCATGATCGCCCATATTTATGTAAGAATTCCCAACTCAAACAGAGGTTCCTTCTAGAATTGCACATTTATCCTATAGGAGGACATTCAGGGTTCTTGAAAACTTACCATGTGATCAAGAAGGATTTTTCTAGGAAGGTCTTAAAAATTATGTTAATTTTTTTTTGTTTGAATGTGCAGTTTACCAATAGAATAAGGGAGAGACAATCAAAACATCATGTCTACTACAACCATTAGCTATACGAAGTCAATATTAGGAAATATTTTCATCATGGTAGTGTAACCAAATTTGAAGGAAATATTTTCATCATGGTAGTAGTGGATCAACTGACAAAGTATGCCCATTTTTTCTCTCTTTCTCATCCTTTTAAAGAAAGTATAGTAATTGCGGAATTCATTGAAATAGTCCAAAAGCTACATGGAGTTCCCAAGATTATTGTAAGTGACAGAGATCCAATTTTCACTCAAAATTTTTGGATTGAATTACTTTTTTTTTGTGTACTCAATTGGCTCACAAATCATCCTACCATCCTCAATCTGATCGGAAAACTGAGATTGTGAATAAATTTCCAGAAGAATATCTCCGTTGCTTTGCATCTAATAAACATACACAATGGGTCAAGTGGTTTCCCTTGGAAAAATGGTGGTACAACACATCCTTGTATACTTCATAAAAATGTATCCATTTCTATCACTTTATGGATATCACCCTCCATTCATCACATTTCCCTTGAAAGGGACTACAAAGGTTCAAACAGTGGAGGACCGCATAGGGAAACAACAAGAGGTTCTCAAACTACTAAAGGAAAACTTGGTCATGTAACAAAATAAGATGAAACAAGAAGCATATCAACATCATAGTAAAATGGAATTTGAAGTGGGGGATTGGGTAGTTTTTAGGCTACAACCATATAAACAGATGTCCCTCAAGAAACAAAAGGACAATAAATTAGCATCTAAGCATTATATCCCCTATAAGGCGTTGCAAAGGATTAGAAGTATGTCTTACAAATTAGAGTTGCCTCCATATTCATGTGTACATATGGTCTTCCATGTTTCTTGCTTAAATAAGGTAATCAATGAAAAGATCTCAGTCAAAACAATTTTACCATAGATTAATTGTGAAAGGAAAATCATACTATAACAAAAAACAATCCTTGCAACAAGGATTAAATGGTTGAAAAATAGAGCAATTATGCAGTACCTCATCAAATAGAAGAACCTACCAGTGGAAGAGGCAACATGGGAAGATGAGTTCTTCATGTAGAAACACCAACAGTTATTCAAGTGTTGAGGAAAACACTTGTTTGAAGGGGAGGTTCATGTTAATCCTTAGAAAAATCCACATGTTAAGTATAAAACCTCTTATTAAGGTGTAGATATTGAATTATTACATTTCTAGTGTTATATTTGTATGTAAGCTAGAACCCTTCATTGTACCCTTTCATTATAATTTTACCCTTTGTCTCTTATATATATACCAAGGATACCTAGCCTTAGGATGATCTCATCTCATCATGTACATTAAATATATTGTAAAATGAGGTTTACCCCTCGAAGTGGACTATTATTCATTAACTTTTTATCATTCTCAAGGAATTGGTACTTAACAAATACTCATGTATTTATACTATCTCATTAGTATTCATAGGGGTCTTATTCTAACTACCCATTATTATTAGATTTTTTCATTTTAATTACATAGTGAGCCTATTCCATGATTATGGCCACATTACATTCATTATCCCCTTGGGTACCTCCTTAGGTACCCCACAATATCCTCCCAAGGTACATTACACTTTTTATCTTCCATCATTGGATGAGTAGGTTAGTGACAGTATTTTTCTACAAATGATCTAAGCAATGGCTACATTCATCATATGTTCACAAGGCATCTCTTTTTAACACCTCTTTAGAAGGAAAATTCAATATTACCACTCTCCCAATAGAGGAGCAATATGGCATGGATATTTTTTATCACCCCCCTCCATTGGATAAGCAGGTTAGTGTCAATTTTTTCCAATAATCAAGTAGATAAATGGATACATTCTCCATTTCTATATAGGTTCTTTATTTCGACACTCACTAGTAAATTTGGGTCATTTTGTGACGGCTCTTTCGATGCTCTTGTGAAATTATTTCATGGATATTGCGACGAATCTTGGGTCTCCCAAAATTTGCTTCACGTTTCGTGGCAAGTGCGACAAACCTGAAAAAACGTCGCAAGAGCAACAACCCAAGGAAGTTGTCGCAAGCACAACAACAAACATTGGTCGTCGCAATAAATACAACCAACAGTTGGTGTCGCACGAGCAAAAAAGAAGGGATATCATCGCAAGAGTGATAAAGAAGGGATATCGTCGCAAGAGAAAAAAGGGAGGGAAATCGTCGCAAGCGCGACAAGGAACGAAAATCATTGCAAGAATGAAAAGGTAGGGATGTCGTCGCAAGAGCGACAAGGTAGGGATATCGTCGCAAGAGTGATAATGTAGGGATATCGTCGCAAGAGCGATAATGTAGGGATATCGTTGCAAGAGAGAAAATTTAGGGATATTGTCGCAAGAGCGACAAGGTAAATATTCTTGTGACGAAAATCTATACTATCGATGAAAAGGAAATCATCGCAAGAGCAACGACTGTAAGGATTCTTGCGACGAATTAGCTATACTATTGACGAAAAATCTTCATCGATAGTATAGCTAATTTGTCGCAATAATCCTTACAGTCGTCTCTCTTGCGATGACATATATTTATTTAAAAAAAAATTGATTCCTTATTCATAGTATTTCTATCACTTTGAAATATTATTATGTAAACACAAGAGTTTGAAGGTGGTAATGTTGGTGTGTCATTATTAATAAGTTGTTTTGAAATTTGTATATTATTAGTAAAACATAATATAAACTAAGGAAACTACTGAATAAAAAAAATATAAAGGAAAAGTCTTTATATGGTAGAGACCCACTATAACTCAGATGAGTTCATCATCTCTTCCAATTTAGAATCCACCACCACTATTACAACTACCACTAATGCAAAAACTTCCATGTTCTTGACAAGTGATTTTATGGCCATGGAGATTCAAAAATAACAAATAGGGCTAATGACACTTTATAATTGGTTCATAGTGAAATTCCTTACAACATAATTACTATAAAAATAATGAAACCACTAAACTACAATTATCATTTTTCACTTTCATACATCACACAAAGAACTTTTACACATTAATTTTTTTTTACAAAACTCGCAGACATTATACACAAAATTCTTGCAAATATATCCAATAAATTGATTACACACAATTTCTAAAATCTACAATTGTGATAATACGTTGTATACACAAAATTCATGCAATGTATTCAATAGAGTGATTACGCACAATTTCTAAAATCTACAGTTGTGATAATGAACTGTGTTTGTGATTGTTTCTTGTAACCAAATCTCCATTTTTTTGTTGAAAAAAGTAGGATAGTTGGATACAATACACCCATTTACTCATCACTAGTGCATAATCCAATTTGATGTTATAAGCCTTTTAAAAAGTCTTTAATCAATTCGAGTAACACAATTTTGGTTCACCACATCATGCATCTTGAACCAATTGTAAGTTTTAGACTGATCAGAGTCTTTAGTTTTGATGGAAAACTACATAATAATAACATTCATTACTAAAAATCCTTCAAGCAATACTGAAGATAATATTAGAGAGTAATTGTATCAAACAATTGTTTATTATTTTGTTTAATTCATAATGCAAATAAAAAGAAAGAAAGAATTTAAATTTGAAGTCCCTTCACCTAAATTTGTTTGTTTCTAAAAAAGATAGAATTTAAACTTGAAGTCCATTCACCTAAATTTGTTTTTTTCTAAATTTCATCTAGTTGATGATAGTTGAAGTGGAAGTTTTTTTCAACCTATTGCTGACAATGAAGTCAACATCTATAGGAGATAGTTCCTTAGGTACCCATTGTTTCACYAGATGCTTACACCTGAGTGACACCTCTATGTATCCTATGCTCTCATCATCATAAGAGCATGATCCTCCTTCGGAAAGAAAAAATTCCATGTGTCTATAGAATTTTCTTTTGACTTTTTCACCTCYATTCCTTGTTTTCTTATCATATCTACTAGATGCAGTGACATTTCCCTCTATTTTTCCTAAGATTTACTCACTCGACGAAGAAATATCTGGTAGGTTCCTATTTGTTTGTACCTTCAGTTGCATGTGCACATGTTGTTAGTCAGTAGTCCATCCTCATCCTAGTTCCAATTTTTGAACTTTTTTTTTCTATATTCAAAATTCTAAATAATTTTTTTATATCTTTAGTTTTGGATGCACAATTAGAGGGTGAAATTACCAATATTATTAGGGGAACCCATGCATGTAGTGGATTCCCAACTTAGTGAAGGGTATGAATCTCTATGTGGGTGCACCTTAATTCAACTCACTTATCCATGCATGCAATATGCACTATGGTTAGATTTCACACTATGGAATAGTGGTCAACCACTTAATGTAATGTGATACCCCTCTTGATTTTGGACATATTAAGGACATATTAATGTGATATCCCTAAATTCTACTAATTCTCACCTTCATGGAAAAATAAGAGCTCACTTTTGAAGGTGAAAAGGATAAATATATTCATTGCATCTAACTAAGGTTGACCTAGGAGGATGTTGTACTCTAGGTCTACTAGAAGTACTAAAAAATGGGTGTCTACAATCTCAAGACCAAAAAAATAGGGATCACAATAGCATTGAGGGGTCTAGTCTTAGATTTGTTGAAACCTTGAAGGGTCCAACAGGTGGGTGAAAATAAATTAACACTAAGGACATGATAGATAGGAGTTCTTATGATGTTAAGGGAAAATCAAGGATCATAAATTACTCATTTGATGGTGAAATCATTGTGATGGATCTAAATGAAGAATGGGTTTACCATATTGGCTTTCCATTCCTCTCTCAAAGGAATGCATGTAAGGTCTATCCAAGCAGAGCCTTATAAAACATAAATTTAAATATATAAATGCTATCATAATTTCTTTACAGTTCATTATTCAACATAATAACAATTCACTATCGAGCATAATAACAATGTTCAACAGAATTAAAAATGAGCAGCATGATAATAAACAAAATGTTCAGCATGAATATTATGAACAATATATCAATAATGATTGCAACATATTAATGATAATAAATACCTCAAACTAGTGTTGTTCTGAAGCTCTGCCCAAGTTGAAGCTCTGCCCAAAACTGACTAACCTCCCAGCCAGCTAGGAGCAGCCTATCTGTCTCCCTAGCCCCAGGATTCCTTACGGTTTCCCGGCCCTCAAGCCCAAAATTCCTAGCAACAGGTGCCCCCGTTGAAAGTCCTCAAGCAAACTCCTCAAGTAAAACCCAAATGAAACCAGTAATCCAGATGCAGTCCAAAACTGTTCCTCCCTTCACCTTCTCCCTCTCCCATAAATTAAAATATCCTGACCCGAAAAAAAGATCTCCCCCTTCCCGAGTGCTTTCCTTGCCTTATGTCCCTTCCCTTTCATTATCCACCGCCTTATCCCCCCATTAAACCTCAACCACCTTATCCCCCCTTCCATAAATGGGTCCATCTACCATTACAATAAGTCTCCAAAATAAAAATTAATAATTTATTAAACAAATATTTAATCATGATAATTAATTAATTTATTTATTAAACTAATATTCATTAAACAAATATTTAATCATGATAATTAATTAATTAATTAGGGTTGTTACATACACCCACCCTTCAAGAAACTTCATCCTGAAGTTAAAGTAATTTATAATACAAGGTAAATGACACATGGTTCACACATTCATATCCAATAAACAACATGATCAGTAAGTAAGCCAAAGAAAACTCATACATACTAGTGTACATGTGCAAGAAATGCATGTGTAGCTAGCACATACAAGTCTCGTGCATGTACTAATAACAATAACTATCACCTCTATAGTAATTTTTGTATGCATCCAATCCAATCAACAAGACTATTCATGTTATAAAAGATAATAAACCAATCAAATGTTTGTGAAATCCCTTAATTACAATAATCTAGATCAATAATGTTTATTTAGACAATTGTAGTTTAGTTAAGTAATTATGAATATACATCTATACACATTTTCTTTTCAGAAGGAAAAACAAAAAATTCCACCATAAGGCAAATATCCATACACTCTCAACTATTTGTATTCATCCTTCCTCCCTAACTTACTTCCATCTTCCATTCCTATCCTTCCTTTGCTGGACTATCTTGGAGCAACAACAATATTGACCTAAATCCAAATAGAACTCGTAAGCGGAAGTGTCACTATCTTGACCAAGCTTCCCCAGCAGGCAACTGACAGTCATCATCACACATCTAGGGGAGCGTGAGCTAACACTGTCTTCCCATGAATCCAAGTTTCAGAGGATACACGGTGGGAAATGCCTCCACCCCTCCTAATAGGACTAGGGTCCACACCCTACAATGGAATATACAGTGGCACCGTGTTGCTGGGAATTTTGTCATCGTTTATTCAGTTTTTGGGCAGTCTCACCACCTGAAAACCTGCACTGGTCCATATATCATAACAGTGCATTTGTACCAATACAATTTCACATACAAAGATTCATACCATATTGTTTCTCAGTGGTTGGTCATGACATCCACTTTTATTACCATTATCCCTTGTCTATTTCATAGCCCATTGACCTGCAAATTAGTCTATAACACAAATTCATACATATCTATGCCTTATCATCATGTAATTGCATATAACCATAATCTCAATTCGGTATCCACGTACCATCAACTTTAATATCAAAGTTTTCAAGTTAGAAATAGATCTCATAATATCCCCATAATTCAATTTGTGTTACTCGTTCATAGAATTTTCATTTACATAATAGATGCATCATATCCATCATCATTCAAATAACATTTAAACATTCATAGAATTTACATTCTCATAATAGATCACATCATATCCATCATCATTCAAATAACATTTAAACATTGATAGAATTTACATTCTCATAATAGATCGCATCATATCCATCATCATTCAAATAACATTTAAACATTCATAGAATTTACATTCACATAATAGATTGCATCATATCCATCATCATTCAAATAATGTTTAAACATTCATAGAATTTACATTCACATAATAGATCGCATCATATCCATTATCATTCAAATAACGTGCATCATATCCATCGTCATTCAAATAAAATTTAAACATTCATAGAATTTACATTCTCATAATAGATCGCATCATATCCATCATCATTCAAATAACATTTAAACATTCATAGAATTTACATTCTCATAATAGATTGCATCATATCCATCATCATTCAATTAACATTTAAACATTCATAGAATTTACATTCACATAATAGATCACATCATATCCATCATCATTCAAATAACGTTTAAACATTCATAGAATTTACATTCACATAATAGATCGCATCATATCCATCATCATTCAAATGACGTTTAAACATTCATAAAGGTTCCTATGTCTTAAAAGTTCAAGTGTATCATTAATAGTTTCATTGTGAATAGAATATAAAGGTGATTAGGCCTTAGGTAATCCGAGCTGTCTAAGTCAAAAGGTGGTGTTACATACACTCAACCTTCGAGAAACATGTTCTCGAGGTGGTCAAAAAAGTGAGGGATAATCTCGTCATAATGTCTCGGCATCCTCCCAAGTAGTAGATCCTAGACTATACTTGTCCCACTGGACCTTAACTTGGTCTACCAGACGGTTCCTGAGCTGTTGGACTCTATGGTCCAATATGCATAACAGTTCTATCATGATGGTTCCCGCGTCTGATACCTACAATTCCTTCCAATTTATTTTATGTGATTCGTCAGCAACATAATGACGTAGAACAGATACATGAAAAACATTATGAGTTTTATGCAAGTGGGGTGGCAGTACGAGACGATAGGAAACGGGTCCAATTTTCTCTTGGATTTTGAACGGTCCTATAAATCAAGGTGACAACTTTGTCCCCTTCCCAAACCGAATGGTACTCTTATTAGGCATGATATGAATGAAAACCTGATCTCCCACTCTATAAATTTGGTCAGTCCTGTGTGCATCCGCATAACTTTTCTATCTATCATGTGCTTCCTTTAGTCTCTGCCTAGTCTTAATCACCTGTTCCTCCATCTCTTGAATCAATTCTGGCCCAACTGTGACTCGATCTTCTAATCTCTCCCAACTCAACGGTGTTCTGCATGGACTTCCATACAGAGCTTCGTAGGGTGGCATTCCGATGGAGCTATGAAAACTTTTATTGTAGGCGAACTCTACCAAAGGTAGATACTTCTCCCAATGGGTTTGATTATCCATAACATACATCCTAAGCATGTCTTCAATAACATGATTTACTTTCTCGGTTTTCCCATCTGTTTCAGGATGATAAGTTGTGCTTAAGTTCAAATGAGTTCCCAACGTTGACTGCAAACTTGTCCAAAACCTAGAAGTAAATATGGAGTCCCTATCAGAAATGATCTTCTTGGGTATCCTGTGCAAACAGATGACCTCACTTACAAACACGCGTGCCACATCAATGACATTGTACGTGTCTCTAACCGAAAAAAAATGAAGACTCTTGGTTAACTTATCAACTATTACAAGAATGGCATTGTGTCTATGAGATGTGAGCGGAAACCCCACAACAAAATCCATATAAATGACTTCCCACTTGGACATAGGAACATCATGTGGTTGTAGGAGACCTGCCAGGTGATGGTGGTCAGATTTCACTTGTTGACACTCTAGGAACTTGGTGACGAAATGGACTACATCACGCTTCATGCCTACCCAGAAGAAGAGCTTCCTCATGTCTATGTACATTTTCTTCACACTTGGATGCGCACAATAAAGTGCTCTATGGACTTCCTTCAGTATGAAGCTTCAAATATCCCCACCTTTGTGGATGTACATCCTCCCTCGGTATCTTAATAGCCCATCTGCTTCCAGGATATATCCTTCATACTTTGGATATAATTGCCTCACACTCTAGAGGTTTGGAGTAACCTCTAAATACCAACTGTCTCCATGGAGTTACGTCAACACACGTTCCCTCAGATTGACTTTTAAGGGTACCAAGGAGAAGAATCGTGGTCTCCTACTCAAGGCATTTGCGACCACATTTTATTTTCCCTTGATGTACGAAATACCAAAATCATACTCACTCATAAACTAAATCCATCGCCTCTGCCTGAAATTAAGATCTCTTTGAGTGAAGAGATGTTTTAAACTTTCATGGTTCATTTTGAGCTCAAAGTTTCGTCCCACTAGATAGTACCTCCAAAGTTTCAAAGCTAACATTACGGCTGCCAACTCTAAATAATGAGTAGCATAAAGCTCCTCGTGTTGCTTCAACTTCCTTGACGCATACACTATCACTCCTCCATCCTACATTAGCACATCCCCCAAACCTTGCTTCGAGGAATCCGTGCAGACTGTGAAGTCCTCTTCCATATCCGACACTCGTAGAATTGGTGCACTAGTTAGTAACCTCTTAATCTAGATGAATTCACTATCACATTCTTCTGTCCATTCATACCTGACCCCCTTGCACTGCAAAATGGTGATGGGTTTCTCTATTTTAGAGAACCCTTCCACAAATATCCGATAATAACATGTTAGCCCCATGAAGCTTCTTACCTCATGAGCATTTTTCGGCACTAGCCATTCCATAATGGCCTTTACCTTTTCTGGGTCCACAAAGATTCCTTCACTGGAAATGATATGACCTAAATAGTGAATTTCTTTCTGGAAGAAGGAACACTTCGACAACTTCCCATACAATTTTTTCTCTCTAAGGCAGGAAAAAACCACTCGCAAGTGTTCCTCATGTTCTCTTTCGTCCTTGGAATAGATGAGGATATCATCTAGAAAGACTTGTACAAAACGGTCTAAGTACTTTCAGAATACATCGTTCATGAGGCTCATGAATACTTCTTGCGCGTTGGTCAATCCGAAAGGTACTACAAGGAACTCGTAATGCCCAAACCGAGTTCGAAAGGCATTTTTAGGAATATCACCTTCCTTAATCCTTAACTGGTGATACCCCAATCACAAATAAATTTTTGAGAATATCGCTGCTCCTTTCATCTGATCAAAGAGATAATCTATCTGTGGCATTGGGTACCTATTTTTCACTGTAGCACGATTCAAGTCCCTGTAATCTATACACAATCGTAAGGAACCATCCTTCTTCTTCACAAAAATTATTGGTGCACCCCAAGGTGAGACACTGGGCCTTATTAGCCCTAAGTCGAGTAGCTCTTTCAACTACATCTGCAACTCACAAATTTCTGGCGCTTTCATCCTATACAGAGTCTTGGAAATTGGTTCTGCACCAGGTTTTAACTCAATAGTAAAATCAAGCTCCCTCTCAGGAGGTAACCCTTGCAAGAAATGGGTCTTAACACCTAAAAATGGTTAAGGGGGGATTAAAGGACATAAGCCATAATTGAACCTTCTCAAGCTCATGTGCCATGAACAACACCTAGACCATCACCTTTTGTATGTTTTTCATACTATATACATATGGGTCTTGTGGCCTTGACCATGGTTGTGGTAGGGAAAAAATCCTCAAGCCCTTAACCTACTTGGTCAAGGGAGGGAAACAAAAACTCAAGCCCCAAACATATCATATCTAGCTCAAGCACCATGAACAAGTCCTCAGGTCACCACACAAGACCATGGATGGGTGAACAAGTTGTCATCAAGAGCCTTGAACAAGTCCTCAAACCAACATAACATAACTTAATTGGCATTTAAGAGCGATATAGGCATCATGATTAGGTTTTGTACATCGAAAATGGGTGTAGAGGCATAAACATGCCAAATTGGAAACATTGGCCTAAATCCCTAACTAAACCTTCTCGAGCTCAACCACCATTGAAAACACCTAAAAACCATGACATGAGTCCTCTCTAGGGAGTCTTTGGAATCCAATTTGAATATGGGTGACATTATGAGGTCTTCTTGATCATCATGGATGGGTCTTAGGTTCATGACAATAGTTGATAAAAGGAAACAAGAGTCTTCAACCCTAAACCTTGCTTCTCAAGCTCAAGAACCATAGACAAGTAGTCAAACCACCACATATGACCTATCTAACATATCATTCACCTCAAAGTGGAATTTGGGCACCATGAATAAGTTAGTTTTGAACCAAGAATGGGTCTCAAGGTCTAACCAAGGTCAAGGGAGGGAAACGTAGGAGTACTTGTTCTCTAAGTGAACATTCTTAGGCTTAACTTCTATGAACAAAAACTACAACCCACGCAAATTCTTAGGATATAGTGTTGGATGAGTCCTTGAGCCATCACATAGGACCCTTGTAGGTTATTTTTGGACTATTTGAGGGATACAAGTACCATTATTAAACCAAAAAATATGCCCTAAATAATGTGTCAGACCCCCATTAGGAATGGTTCTCAGGGTTGTAGTTGGTGTTCTTTAGAATCCAAAGTAGGATATAATGGTGCCATGATTAGGTTTTGTACAATAGAAATGGGTCTTGAGGGCTTGCAATGAAGGTTAAGGGAGAAAGAAGGGTCTTAAGCTCTAAATGAAACTTCTTGATCTCAAATTCCATGGTTAGGCCGCGAGGAAAAAACTTGGACCTTGTTCCCTAAACATCACTTCTTAGGATCAATCACCATGAACAACACCTGCAAATTACCATAACACAAGCCTTATCAGCTAAGGGGTTTTTATCATCAGAGTTTGAATATATGGACTCCATTAGGAAGTTTTGTACACTGAGTATATATCATAGGATCTTGACCATGGTTGAGGAAGGAAAGCAAGTGGTGCCTCAAGATATTGTTGAATATTGTTGAGCTTAAGAGACTTGAATGACTAGTGCTCCAACCAACACATGAGTCCACTGTATGGGTTGTTTGCAAGCCTATGAGTGTGTTATATGAGTTAAGAATTAACACTGATGCATGTTGGAGGTAAGGGGTTACAAGGGTTAAGTTATAGAGGATAGTGGTTATGAGTTATAAGGGTATAAAGGTTATACAAGTGATGGGTTATATTAGGGTTTAGGTGTGATTGAGTTATAATAGCTAGGTAAGTGTTAGGTGTCTTAAGGTAATCCCTTAATTAATCTACCAAAACTTGATTATAGCCTAATATATCATCAAGCATAGACATCAATACTAAGCCCGTCACGACCTACTATGGAAAAAGGAGAAGTCTTTTATAAAAATTCCTTTCAATGTCTCACCTTTTTCATCATATACCTTGTACCATTTATATGTTATATCTTCTAATATTGTATTTGGGAACATATGTGTCCATAACATCTCATCACAATGTCCAATTAGATGAGTGTATTCTCTAATATTATTATAAAAAACAAGTGGTATTTCAAACTTAAAAACTTGTGTCAACCTGAAAGAAAAATGAGGAAAGGTTGATGCAAACTTAAAACTTGCGTCAACCAATTTGTGCACTAATAGGTGTGATAAAAGTTATAGGCTTTAGGGGTGATAAGGGTTAGGGTTAATATAGGTTAACAATTGTAGTATTTAAAATGTATATAGTTTATGGGTTACGAATTATATGTAATAGGTCAGATTACATGATATATAAGTTATATATATGGATTATAGGTTATGTGTTATGGACGGTAAGGGATATATAGGTTAGGGGTTATACAAGTTCAGGGTCTTAAGGTTTATGCAAGTTTTGGGTTTAGGGTTATGGTTTAGAGGTTATTTGTTAACATGGATACAGTTTAGGGGTTACCACGACTAGGAGTTATATGGGTCAGGGGTGACAAGAGTTAGAAGGGTAAGACATTATAAAGGTTAGGGTGATAGGTTATAGGGATCAATATTATATGCATTATGGGGATTAGGGGTTATAGGGTTATGGATCAAAGGGTATAGGAATCCAGTGTTATTTTAGTTAGATGCAATAGAAGGTGTAAGGATTAGAGATTAGATGTCGTTATAGATACCAAGGGCTCTATTAGTTGTTAATGGGATATGGGTTATTGAGATTATAGATGGTAGGGGATAGGGAGGTTATATTAGGGTTTATAAGCTTAAGAGGGTTATAAATGTTAGGGGTTATATGTTAACAATTACATAAGGGTTTGGTTTATAAGAGTGTTAGTGGAAACCTATTTGAACATGTACAATTTCTAGTTTTAAGGTTGGTTTACATTAATGTGATGTAACTATTAATATGGATTATAAGGTACATGTATGTTCTATGTATGAAGGTAAGGCATATTAGTTATCAATTTTCTTATGTAGAGTGTTAATAAAGGGAGGTATTGTGTTAGACAACTTTACAAGCCAACTTTAAAAGCCATGTTAACAATTACATATTTGTCTTATGAACAAGATATGGTACTATCCATGTTACACTCATTATGGGGTTGTGGGGTTATATTTGTTAGGTTTTACAAGTGTTGGGGTAAGGGGTTATACAAGTTAGGCATCCTATCTGTTAGGTGTAGATTTTATAAAGTTTGATGGTTATAGAGTTTAGGGGTTATTAATAATAAGGGTTAATATATGGGTTAAGATTTGTAGGGTTTAAGGATTAGGATATAAGAATTCAAGGTTATATTAGGAATGATAAGTAGTGTTTGGGGGTGCGAGTTGAGGGTTATAATGTTTATGGATTAACTTTTATAGGTGTTATATAAAGTTTTAGGTATTAGGAGTTGTAGTGGCTATGTATTATATTATGGGTTATAATGTACTGTGGAAGTGGTTATTTGTGTTGGGAGTCATATGGGTTAGGAATGAAATGGGTTATAGGGTTATGGATCAAAGGGTATAAGAATCCAATGTTATTTTAGTTAGATGCAATAGAAGGTGTAAGGATTAGAGATTAGATGTCTTTATAGATACCAAGGGTTCTATTAATTGTTAATGGGATAGGGGTTATTGAGATTATAGATGGTAGGGGATAGGGAGGTTATATAAGGGTTTATAGGCTTAAGAGGGTTATAAATGTTAGGGGTTATATGTTAACAATTACATAAGGGTTTGGTTTATAAAAGTGCTAGTGGAAACCTATTTGAACATGTACAATTTCTAGTTTTAAGGTTGTTTTACATTAATGTTATGTAACTATTAAGGTGGATTACAAGGTACCTATATTTTCTATATATGAATGTAAGGCATATTAGTTCTCAGTTTGCTTGGATTTTACCTTTTAAAAATTGTATTTTTCTTGTTTTTTTTTCAAATTGTCCCCGAAGGTCGTCATGCGCTAAGATATAAGAGATAAGAATATTGAAAGCTACCAATATCCTACCAAAGAAACATTCATTTCCCATGTCTATTCCTAGTACAATTTTTGTTCCTTGTTCCTTTTATAATACATTCAACAGTACACACGTCCCGGCATCTAGTACTGCAAGGGAGTATTTTTATGGTGTTGATTAAGAAATCAACAAAAAAGAGGGATTTTTCATCACAACTATGACACACATACATTGTATATACATTAATGTAGAACCTGAAATAAAAATGAAGAAAGGTTGATTTAAACTTAAAACTTACGTCAACCAATTTGTGTACTTTGAAAGAAAATAGGATTTATGGTTTACATGATGTATTGATGATGGAAAAAAGTGGGTGTGTGAGTCAAATTTGAGTCCAGAAAGCCTCCCATATCGTTAAGGCATGAAAATAGTATATCCATGTCAAATTGCAGTGCATACAGACACAGTTTGAAAAAATTGCAACCTTGGCCCCATTCACATGTCATTGTTTTCCATGTCTAGTCCTAGTACAATTTATGTTCCTTGTTCCTTTTAAAATTTGTTCGACAGTACACATGTCCCCGCATCTAGTACTGCAAAGGAGTTTCTTTATGGTGTTGATTAAGAAATCAATGAAAAAGAGGGATTTTTCATCACAACTATGACGTGCATACATTTTATATACATTAATGTAGAACCTGAAACAAAAATGAAGAAAGGCTGATGCAAACTTAAAACTTGTGTCAACCAATTTGTGTACTTTGAAAGAAAAATAGGGTTTATGGTTTACATGATGAATTAATGATGGAAAAAAGTGGGTGTGTGAGTCAAATTTGATTCCAAAAACCCTCCCATATCGTTAAGTCATGTGAATAGTCTATCCATGTCAAATTTTAGTGCATACATAAACAGTTTGAAAAAAATTCAATGTTGGCCCCATTCATAGGTTATTGTTTCCTATTTCTAGTCCTAGTACAATTTATGTTCGGTTCGACAGTACACACATCCCCACATCTAGTACTGCAAGGGAATATTTTTATGGTGTTGATTAAGCAATAAAAAAAAAAGAGGGATTTTTCATCACAACTATGACACACATACATTGTATATACATTAATGTAGAACCTGAAAGAAAAATGAAGAAAAGATGATGCAAACTTAAAACTTGTGTCAACCAATTTGTGCACTAATAGGTGTGATAAAATTTATAGGATTTAGGGGTGATAAGGGTTAGGGTCAATATAGGTTAACAATTGTAGTGGTTAAAATGTATCGAGCTTATGGGTTACAAATTATATGTTATAGACCGAATTACATGATATATAAGTTATATATATGGATTATGGGTTAGGTGTTATGGAGGGTAAGGGATATATAGGTTAGGGGTTATACAAGTTTAGGGTCTTAAGGGTTATTCAAGTTTTTGGTTCAGCGGTTATGGTTTAGAGGTTATTTGTTAACATGGATATAGTATAGGGGTTGACACGGCTAGGAGTTATATGGGTCAGGGGTGACAGGAGTGAGAAGGGTAAGAAATTATAAAGGTTAGGGTGATAGGTTATAGGGGTCAATATTATATGTATTATGGGGATTAGGGGTTATAGGGTTATGGATCAACGGGTATAGGAATCCAGTGTTATTTTAGTTAGATGCAATAGAAGGTGTAAGGATTAGAGATTAGATGTCGTTATAGATACCAAGATCTCTATCAGTTGTTAATGGGATAGGGGTTATTGAGATTATAGATGGTAGGGGATAGGGAGGTTATATTAGGGTTTATAAGCTTAAGAGGGTTATAAATGTTAGGGGTTATACGTTAACAATCACATAAGGGTTTGGTTTATAAGAGTGTTAGTGGAAACCTATTTGAACATGTACAATTTCTAGTTTTAAGGTTGTTTTACATTAATGTGATGTAACTATTAAGATGGATTATAAGGTACGTGTATGTTCTATGTATGAAGGTAAGGCATATTAGTTCTCAGTTTTCTTATGTAGAGTGTTAACAAAGGGAGGTCTTATGTTAGACAACTTTAAAAGCCATGTTAACAATTACATATTTTTCTTATGAACAAGATATGGTACTATCCATGTTACACTCATTATGGGGTTGTGGGGTTATATTTGTTAGGGTTTACAAGTGTTGGGGTAAGGGGCTGTATGAGTTAGGCATCCTATCTATTAAGTGTAGAGTTTATAAAGTTTGATGGTTATAGAGTTTAGGGGTTATTAATAATAAGTGTTAATATATGGGTTAAGAGTCGTAGGGTTTAAGGATTAGGATATAAGAATTCAAGGTTACATTAGGAATGATAAGTAGTGTTTGGGGGTGTGGGTTGAGGGTTATAATGTTTATGGATTAACTTTTATAGGAGTTATATAAAGTTTTAGGGATTAGGAGTTGTAGTGGTTATGTCTTATATTATGGGTTATAATGTATTGTGGAAGTGGTTATTTGTGTTGGGAGTCATATGGGTTAGGAATGAAATGGGTTATAGGGTTATGGATCAAAGGGTATAGGAATCCAGTGTTATTTTAGTCAGATGAAATAGAAGGTGTAAGGATTAGAGATTAGATTTTTTTATAGATACCAAGGGTTCTATTAGTTGTTAATGGGATAGGGGTTATTGAGATTATAGATGGTAGGGGATAGGGAGGTTATATTAGGGTTTATAATCTTAAGAGGGTTATAAATGTTAGGGGTTATATGTTAACAATTACATAAGGGTTTGGTTTATAAAAGTGTTAGTGGAAACCTATTTGAACATGTACAATTTCTAGTTTTAAGGTTGCTTTACATTATTGTTATGTAACTATTAAGGTGGATTATAAGGTATGTGTATGTTCTATATATGAATGTAAGGCATATTAGTTCTCAGTTTGCTCATATTTTACCTTTTAAAAATTGTATTTTTCTTGGTTTTTTTCAAATTGTCCCCGAAGGTCATCATGCGCTAAGATATAAGAGATAATAATATTGAAAGCTACCAATATCCTACCAAAGAAACATTCATTTCCCATGTTTAGTCCTAGTACAATTTTGTTCCTTGTTCCTTTTATAATTCATTCGACAATACACACGTCCCCACATCTAGTACTACAAGGGAGTATTTGTATGGTGTTGATTAAGAAATCAATGAAAAAGAGGGATTTTTCAACACAACTATGACACAAATACATTGTATGTACATTAATGTAGAACCTGAAATACAAATGAAGAAAGTTGGATGCATACTTAAAACTTATGTCAACCAATTTGTGTACTTGGAAAGAAAAATAGGGTTTATGGTTTACATGATGAATTGATGATGGAAAAAAGTGGG
>JASDQU010737653.1:646638-666265 GCA_032191745.1 Picea mariana
TGGCCAAGTATCACTTTTGAACCTTGATTTTGAGGTGGTTATGCTAGACAATGTTTCTTCTGTTGTATCTACCAAGTTTCGACCCTTCTAGGCATGAAACTTTTTTTTATGTATTTCTATGATATTTCTTCTCTGGAATGCCACAGGTCTGATCAAAATTGGATGTGCCAAGTGGAATTTATGGTAACTTCTCCACAACTTGCTGATTTTTGGAATTTCCAGGAGATCTCACTTGTATAGTGTGCGCCGCAAAAAATAATTGATATAAAATTCTGAAACTTAGACCAGAAATACTACAGACTGTCCACGATCCAATGAAACTAGTCCCACATAATTCGGATACTCTAGGAAGAAGTTATGATTGTTTTACCTGGAACACCTTCTTGAGGCTAGTCAATAGGACTAGTCAGATACCCTATCTTACACAGGTGTATCTAAAAATTTAAGATGAACCAGAAGCTCAAATTTTTACCACAGATTCCTTACTAATGTCTGTAAACATCCTTTGGATTTCAGGGTCTGAAACATTACAGAAACGTTTTTATAGCGAAAATTCCGCAATGTCTGAGTTCAGTATGATTCAAGAACCCTATCTTGTGCAGGCTGTATCTCCGAAAGTATAAGGCCTCAAGAGATGAATTTTGAACCCAACGTACCTTGATCTGTCTACTAAATATCGTCCAAGCTGTTCATTTTGAAACATTGTAGAGAAAAAGTTATAATGTAAATTCCAAGGTGTCTCAGATGTAGCAGTGAAACCCCAAGACCTTGAGCTCTGATATCATATGTTAAGAACCAAATATCAATATAGCATAGAAAATCCTCAAAAAAAGTACTCAACGCCTTGAAAAAGAGATAATTTCAGATAATAAGCCTCTGCGAGGGGGAAACCTCTTATTACCCCACTTAAATGTTCAAGTACAAGATGATTCAAAATGAAAATGTCTCCTTGGTATATATAGGAGACTAGGAGGTATAATTACAACTAATGGCCTAAAGGTGACATAAATAAAATAACATTACTAATATAATATGACCCAATTAAGGAGTAATGAACCAATATTAGGGCTTAACATAGAAGGTGTAAGGATTAGAGATTAGATGTATTTATAGATACCAAGGGTTCTATTAGTTGTTAATGGGATAGGGGTTATTGAGATTATAGATGGTAGGGGATAGGGATGTTATATTAGGGTTTATAAGCTTAAGAGGGTTATAAATGTTAGGGGTTATATGTTAACAATTACATAAGGGTTTGGTTTATAAGAGTGTTAGTGGAAACCTATTTGAACATGTACAATTTCTAGTTTTAAGGTTGTTTTACATTAATGTTATGTAACTATTAAGGTGGATTATAAGGTACGTGTATGTTCTGTGTATGAAGGTAAGGCATATGAGTTCTTAGTTTTCTTGTGTAGAGTGTTAACAAAGGGAGGTCTTGTGTTAGACAATTTTAAAAGCCATGTGTAGACATAGTCAAACACCAAACTTTGGGTATACTAGGGAGGTTTAAATATGATTTATATCCACCACCTATTATTCGTATAATTGTGTCTTGGTTCCTAGCAGTGTTAAAATTTTGTTTTCAATTTGAACATTTTTTCCTATATTGAAAAGTTTTAGCATGTGGTTTTGGAGAGGGACTTGTCAACTAACTTGGAGTAAATTGTCAACCCATAAATTTTACAAGTTAGATAACTACCTACCCATCATTTTCTCCTTATAAGGATACTTTTATAAACCAACTCTTATATGCATATATATACATATAAATGTTTAATGCTTTTCTTTGTTTTATGTCTTTGTCCTCATAAGTGACCCACATAAAGCCATAAAACAAGGAAAAAGAATTACACACCCACATACAATTTTAATTTTAATTTTACATGTCTAATTCTTTTTAAAATTTCTAGTGTTCTGAAAGTTAAAAATGAAATTAATTCATTTTCTTGCAAAACACTTTCTGGTTTGGAAGAAGCAGAAGTTGAAACTTCAAATTTGGGGACCCATGCACTTAAAGAATGGATGATATAAATTTCACGATGAAAAAAATAGAGGGAGAAAAGTGTCTATAATGCACCAGTTCAAATAAAAGAAAAAACATTTCCATGTAGATTTCTATAAACTTTTTTTCTTATGAATGAATCAATTAATTTTGAGAGCCCAACATGTAAAGGGAGAAAAGTGTATAATGTATCACTGGAAATATTTTGTAGTGCAAAGTTCAAATAAAAGAAAAACCATTTGAATTAATTGACATGGGGCATAGTAGGTGGTACTATAGAGGGTAACCTTATGTTATATCATTTATCTTTGGTGCTCATGCATCATGTGTGAGGGCTTGCGACACCACATACTATACAACATACAAATAATCTTTGTCTTATGAACAAGATATGGTTATACTATCCATTTTGAGGTCTGGCATAGAGATTGTTCTGATAGAATGCACTCCATTGCACCATATAATCCCTACATAAGGAATCATTGTTCTAACACAACTACATTTGAACCCAAAATCCAAAGGCATCCTTTGATGCCACCCAAAAAATTGGCCTTGACGTAGGATTTTACCTTTTAAAAATTATATTTTCTTGGTTTTTTTTCAAATTTTCCCCGACGGTCGTCATGTGCTAAGATATAAGAGATAAGAATATTGAAAGATACCAATATCCTACCAAAAAAACATTCCTTGTAGAGATAAGAGTCTTGAAAGCTATCAATGTCCTAACAATCAAATGATTCTTGGGCCATAAGGGCTTGTCAAAATTGATTTGCAAGCTAAGTCAATTCAGAATTTTCATGTGACATAACAATATCATTCAATAGTCAAATTGTTACATTTCATTATCATGCATCATGTGTGAGGGCTTGAGCCACCACAAAGGAAACATACAAAGAATACTTATCTTATGAACAAGATATGGTACTATCCATTTTAAGGTTTGGCATAGAGATTGTTCTTATAGACTACACTACATTGCACCATATAAGCCCTAAAATCCATGCAAACCATGTAACACCATTCAAAGACACATTCACGACCTCTAAGCCCCATTCACAGGTCACTTTTTCCCATGTCTAGTCCAATGTGACAATGATGACATTTACGATGATGATGACAATTATTAATCATTCCAGTTATATTTCTCATTCATGAGGCCAAAAGAATATCAAATCATGCATATTTAGACCTTATTACAGTAATGATTGCATTAAGGTAGTGATGTAGGAGCATCGTATAAAGCCCAAGTGCATGCCTAAACCCGAGGAGACAGCTGGATGCGTAGAGGAAATTAAATACGTTTTTGTGAAAACATTGTGAATTTCAAAATCTGAAACATTAATGTAATGGATGGGAGGAAAGTGCAGTTGCATTTATGCCTCGAAGATCCAAACTGATTTTGGAGCGTATGTTCCTATCCGCTGGATGTAATAGGCATTTATGTGTGTTTAATGCAAGTAGGTAGATTTAATTTAATAGATTAGACAACTTAGGAGCATAGGAGGGAAAACGGATGATAGACACCCTCAACCCTTGTATCATTGTAACATAATTCAGATTTTGTAAGCTGTAGAGTTGCAGGGGAGAACAAAGAATTTTATGCATTCTAGCTATTGTTATTTACCATGTATAGGAGCACTGGAATTAATAGAGGAAAGTTTTGATTCCAATCTATGTGTTTGTTATGGTTGTTGGAACCACCTGTTAAATGGTATGTTGCAGGCTAGTTTATATTCTCTGTGTGCATTTTATTTCTATGAAATCTGTGTGTGTATGCTCTAGAATTCTATGTGGAATGTTTGAATCTTGGACAAGGGGAGAATGAGTTTCAGTTGTTTCTCTTTCTGAGAAATCTTGCAAAGAGTGCAATGGAGGGTCCGCAAGGAGTGCGTCGACCAGGTTATGAGTTTCATCTCAGAACCCTTAGAGGAGATTCAAATTGTGTTTTTATAGGTTGAAGTGCAAGGTTAGCTCAGAGCCATGCAAGGTGTGCACAAAATAGGCGAGGTATGGGATTTTACTAAATCAAGAGGGAGATTTAGAGACTGTTGTTGTAAGAGGTGCACAAAGTCAGAAGGTCCAAATAACAAGAGGTTATTTGAAATTTTCCGCAAGGAGTGCACGCAGAGACCCTTTTGGAAGCCTTTACTTCACAAGTGAAAGCTCAGAAGGGATAGAACCTTTGAAGTGTTCAAGGGGAGGCGGAGGTCAAAATCATCTCACAACAGTCAAGTTCAGGAGGGAGGACGCTACGTCATTTGAAAAGAAGTCCTCATGGAGTTGAAAATGGATGGTGGAATCACTTCAAGGAGAAGTGTCGAAGTTCCGTGGGCCATTGGATCTAATAGACCAGTGGAGGGATTAAGACTGAGTGTCTTTCAACACCCATAAGCTCAGGAATGATAGTGACCGTTAGATCTGGATCAACGAGGGTCGTTGATCTCATATGTGAATTCGCGTATTGGAATTCGGGGAATGGAGTGACCAGTGGTTTGGGTCGAGTGTTGTGGATTTTCAATTCACGAAATCCCGATACAACGAGGGTCGTTGGATCGAGGGAGGCACACAACCGTCGATCTCATAGAAGGCACAATTTCAGAGTCGGGGATTCGTAGAGGGAGAGGAACGACTGTTCGTTGTTCTCTCAAGTTGCGAAAGCTAAAGACTTGTGCGAACAGAAGGCAAGGACCCACTCTGTAAGTGGAGTAAACAAAGGCGACAGGTGGCATGCCCTTGTCACTTTAGGTGGAGTCAACCTTCATTGACATATCACGTTTCGGGGATTTGCAAGGGAAGAGCATGAGAAGTTGGCGCTCCAATTCGCGAAGTCGCGAGTTACAAAAGGTGCTTGCGTAAGGCTTGGCTATGGTCATATTGGAAAAGGGGCTGAAGAGGGGGCTTACACCTTAAGACCATTCAAAATTTTTCATTTCGGTTATTGCCAAGAGCTATGGCATTGCATTCAAAGTACCCAACTCGCGAAACACGAAATCATTTGCGGGTTTAAACAAGGAGTTCAGTTAACCCTTGTCGTGGTTTAGAGAATATCCTGCGTGGATCTCGGCCTGAGGGTAGGAGGTCTGCACCAGTTGTGGTATCAAAGCCTAGAACAATTTTTTTTCTTTCTACAACAGAGAGGAAAAGAGGAATTTTACAGCCATGCCGTCGAGAAGAAGAGAAAAGCCCATACCTGATCCAGCAGTGGAAAGAGAAATGCATGAATTACGTGCCAGACTTGATTCTATGGAGACAACACAGAGGCGAATAGTTGACACTAGAGATATCAGTGAAGCTGAAAGTGAAAATGAAGCTGAGAACGAAGGAGAAGAAGTTGCAGTCGAAGATGTTGCATAAGAATTCCTATTCAAGGTTGTTGCGAGGATAGGTGCTAGGGAAAAAATGGGCATTCCAATGTACAAAGGCAACCTGGACGTTGAAGAGCTTCTAGACTGGATTAGAGCTCTAGACAAACACTTTGACTATGAATATGTCAAGGAAGACAAGAAAGTCAAACATGCCGTTACTAGACTTAAAGGGCATGCAACACTGTGGTGGGATGAACTACAGGCTGACAGACGTTGCAAGGGAAAGAAGAAAATCAAGAGCTGGGACATAATGGTTGAAAAAATGAAAGCCAAGTTTATACCTAGGGATTATTAAATAAATCTGTTTCGGAGGATGCAAAATTTGAGACAGAAGCTGATGTCAGTGAAAGAATACACTGAAGAGTTCTATAGGATAAACATCAAGGAAGGTCATCGGGAAAGCGATGATGAGAAAGTTTCCAGGTATATGAATGATCTACGATATGACATTCAGGACGAGATGAGCATAATAACCATCCGAACCGTAGAATATTCTTATCAAATGGCTCTAAAATTTAAAGAGAAGATGAGCCAAAATCAAGGTCAAAGAGGCTGAGACAAAAGTCAAAGCAGAGGCAAGACAATTTCCCAGGATAGAACTCAGAAGCCTAAAGAAGAGGGGAAGAAAACTCAAACTCAATCTGAGAGAGGAGGAAGCTCACAGGGGAGGCAATATGCTGATAAAAATACTTTTCCTCAAGCTAGAGGAAGAAGAAGAGGCAAAGGAGGTGAAGTGAAATGCTTTGTCTGTGGAAAAATCAAACATAAATCATATGAGTGTCTAGATAGGAAAAAAGATGGTGGTGAAACTCACATTGCCAAAGCTCAAGGATGGAATGTTGAGGCAGAGGACGTTGAGGGCGGAAGATCTTTGATGATGTGGAAAATTCTCTTGAAACTAGAGAAGGAGCCAGAGAACCCAACTCAAATAAACAATATGTTTCGAATTGCTTGCAAAACCAAAGACAGGGTATGCAAGGTCATAGTGGACAACGATAACACAGATAATCTTGTATCTACAGAAATGGTGGAAAATATGGAGCTGGAGTCTGTTGCGCATCCGAGCCCATACAAATTTTCGTGGCTACAAAAAGGACATCAGGTAAATGTCACTAAACAATGTTTAGTTGAATTTAAAATAGGAGGATATAAAGATGAGGTATTATGTGATGTCATTCCCATGGATGTTTGTCATCTATCACTGGGTAGACCATTGCAATATGATAGAAATGTGGTGCATGATGGGAGAAAGAAAATGTACACTCTTGATCCAGGTGGAAATCGGTGGCCACCCACCTTTTCCAGCTGGCTCAAAACAACTTTCTAGCAATTTTGATAATTTACTATTTTTAGCAGTTTTTTGGGTCCTGAAACTTTGGAGCCGTTTTGAGGCCGTAAACGACGTTTTTTGGGGTATGTTGCGTTTGCAAAATTTCATCATGGAATTTTGTGCAAATGTTGCAGTACTCGGATAGATATTTCCAATGGGCTATCATACGCCTAAAACAGAGATCGTATGCAAAAGTTACGACCCCGGGAAGTTGATGTACTGACTTACCCAAACGGGACCCACATGACTTTTGGCGCTTCAACTCCTAGGGTTAGGTTTTTGGATGTTTAGGGTTTTTGAAACTCCTGTTTATTATAAAAAGGCCTTGAGATCCTCAATGTAATAATATTCTTGCGAATTAGCGTAGCCATCACATCTCTTCTCAGAGATACGCCGCCACCATTCCAACAAGTTTGTTTTCCGCTGCATTTTACAGTTTCAACTTATTTCCCTATTGAATAGAAAACCAGTTTTACTGTATCTTTGTTATTTTGTGTTAAGAATATGGTAATAATCTGTAGTCATTTTGTTCTTCTCATAAAATCCGGATTAGTGGTATCAGAGTGGTCTGCTCCTTGTCGTCTTAATGCATGTCCCCAACAAGGTCAAGGTACAAATATTTGGGTCTCAAGCTTGTTTCTCTTGAGGACAAAATCTCTCGCACACCCAAGCGACCTCTCATGGAATGAGAAAATAAAGATGATGGGACAGGAGATCCTTTCAAACTGTTGATTGAGGAATCCCTCACGCAACAAAGGAACGAGATGATGGATAATTTTGCGCAAATCCTTCAACGACTACCAACAGGCGACGCATATTCTTCGAGCGGAGGCACTGCCCCCTTCAAGCTACAAATAAACTTTGATATTCCTATATTTGAAGGTTAGATAGACACAAATGTTGTAGACAAGTGGTTGAATCTACTAGAAGGGTATTTCTCTGTCCATAACTTTTCGAATAGAGAAAAGATTACCTTTGTGCTCCTCAAAGTCGTTCCCCATGTAAAAGATTGGTGGGAAACTTTCTGTGAGCAAAAGGAAACAGAGGAACCTTCATTATTTACAGTCATGGCCACATGGGAATCCTTCAGGGATGCTATTAAGGAACAATACTACCCTTTCGGAAGTTATGATGACTTGTATACCAAATGGACCACACTGCGGCAAGAAAGAGACCAAGGAGTGCCATATTTCACAAATAGCTTCCATACCTTGCACACCAAGTTGGGTATAAAAGATTCAGAGAGACATATGGTGCTCAAGTATTGCGGTGCTCTGCATAGATAAATCCAGACCGAAATGGAATTTTTGGACATCTCATCCTTGGGCGCGACCTACCGATATGCTGTCAAAATCGAGCAGAAGCTCAAACAAAAGACACGACAATTTGGGTCGAGGAACCCCGCACAAAAAAAGCCAGGAAAGGGCGGCCCCAACCCACAAAAAAAAGGACAGAGCAAATATGCACAGCATCAGGACAACCAGTCCAAGCCACAAACAAAGAAGGACACCAGAAAGACAAAGAAAGATACTGGGAAGTGCAACTTCCATTAGAGCCCTTGGCATAACACTGCTGACTGTCGCTCAAAGCAGACGCTGGTGGCTGAAGTGAAAGCCTCTGAATCAGATGCGGGTTCTGACTCTGAGTCAGAACAAGAAAGTGGAAGAAGGATCATTGACACGGAACCCAATGCCACCGTTGCTACCACCAAGCTCCAACATGGTGAACCAAATGAGCCATAAGAAGGAGAGCACCTCTTCCATTCCCAGATGTGGGTAAAAGGCACCCCACTGCACTTCATTTTTGATAGTGGTAGCCAGAAGAACTTCATCTCATCAGAGGTTGTCAAGCGGCTGGCCCTACCGACAATGCCGCACCCACAACCCTACACCATTGGATGGCTCCGCCACTTAAGCGATCTTCGTGTCATCCAACAGTGTCGACTGTCATACGGCATCAAGCCCTTCAAAGATGAGGTATTGTGTTATGTTGCTCCTCTCGAAGTTTGTGATGTTCTTTTGGGCCAACCTTATTTATGGAAATGTCATGCTATATATGAGTCTAGGCCTCGTAGTGTTATTATTACTTTGAACAGGAAATTGTACAGGATACCCGAGGCTATCCCACCTAGTGTTATTTCCTTGAACTCTGCTAAGCAATGCAGGAAGGTCATCTCTAAGACGGGGAAGTTTGTCTTCTTCGTGATCCACTCTCAGAATGAGAGAAAAGTCATAGCCACATCTAGGATCAATGCGAGCGACCTCTCCACACAAAAGAAGAAAGTAGATAAGTCCGTGGAAGAATACTCTGATATCTTCTCCTCCCCTACTGGGGTATCTCTGCACTGCCAGGTCCAGCACCCCATTGATCTGACCCCCGACACACCATTGCCCAATGGTCCAGTCTATCGTCGCTCTCTGTTAGAGAATGAGGAGATCAAGCGACAGATCCAAGAATTTCTCCACAAGGGGCACATCCATCCTAGCTCATCACCTTGTGGGAACCCAATCGTGTTGGTACAGAAGAAAGATGGAACCTGGCGAATTTGCATTGATTATCAGGCTCTGAATAAAATCACAGTTAGAAACCGGTACCCGATTCCCTGAATCGATGACCTCCTTGATCAAATCATGGGGGCCAAATAATTAAGTAAGATTGATCTGAAGTCTGGCTACCACAAGGTCCCGATAGAACAAACAGATGTATGGAAGACCGCCTTCAAGTCAAAGGAAGGCCTTTTTGAATGGTTGGTCATGCCCTTTGGTCTGACAAACGCTCCAACTACTTTCATGAGGATGATGGATGATATCTTGCAACCATTCACCAATACTTTTGTAGTGGTGTATCTTGATGACATTCTCATTTACAACAAGACTTGGGCCGAACACTTGCAACATATTCAGCAGGTTCTGCACACCTTGCGGCAGCACAAGCTATATGCCAACTTGGAAAAATTCTCCTTTGGCATGGACAGGGTCCATTACCTGGGCTACATCATTGATCAACATGGAATACATGTGGATCCAACCAAGATCAAAGTCATCTGTGACTGGCCAACCCCAACGACACTCACTGAGCTTCAGATCTTCTTGGGCCTTGCCAATTTCTACTGCAGGTTTGTGTTGGGATTCTCCCATATTGCATGGGACCTCATCCAAATAACCATAGGTGGTGGTAAGGAAAAATTTGCATGGGGCCATCCCCAACAACAAGCGTTCGATGATTTGAAGCACCGCTTGTGCTCAGCCCCAGTACTTTCACTACCATACCTACAACAACCCTTTGAGATTGAGAATGATGCTTCATACTATGCTGTGGGTGCCATTCTCACGCAGCACGGCCACCCCGTGGCCTATCATAGTGAAACACTATCAGATGTTGTCCGTAAGTACCCTACTTATGACAAAGAAATGTACTCCATTGTGCAAGCCTGCCGCCAGTGGAGACATTACATTCTTGGGAGGGAGACAGTCATCCACAATGATCATAATCCACTGCAGTTCATGCAGACACAAGGAAAATTGCAGAATGACCACCATAAAAAGTGGTCCACATACTTGCAGCAATTACACCTCAACATCAAGTATAAAATAGGAAGCATCAATCGTGTCGCTGATTGCCTCAGTAGACCACCAGTTGCTTCACTCACCACAATGATAGACTCTTGCAACCATGAGACCTCCAGATGGACCCAACTCTATGAGACAGACTTGGACTTCGCCACCACCTACCAAATGTTGGGTGCAAAGGCAGTTGTCAATTGTTTCCATCTTCAGGATGGGTTGTTGTGTCGTCTGGGCCATATATGTGTTCCCTCAAGTGAGTGAGCGAAGATGATCTGGGAATCCCACTACATTTGGGTGGTAGGACACTTCGGCATCGAAAAGACAGTGGCGATGCTACAAAAACATTTCTACTGGCCGAAACTTCGACAAGAGGTCAACAAGTATATCAGGTCTTGCACTTCTTGCGCTATTGCCAAACCAACCACTAAGAAACAAGGCCTGTACACCCCTCTTCCTACTCCTGAAAGACCATAGGAATCCATCTCAATGGAATACATGTCGGGCCTCCCATCCACCAAGCGGGGAAATGACTGTGTTTTTATGGTTGTCGATTTCTTTTCTAAGATGGCGATTCTGGTTGCTTGCAAGAAGAGTATCACAACATAAGCCACTGCCAGGCTCTTCTTTGAACGAGTTTGGGTACATTTTGGAATCCCACAAACCATTGTGTTATATCGAGACATTCGATTTCTCATCACATTCTGTTCGAGCATCTGGTCACTGCTGGACACCTAGCTCACCAAATCCACGACCTTCCACCCCCAGCCAGATGTCCAAACCGAGGTCGTAAATCGAATCATTGTGCATATCCCACGCATGTATAATTCCAAGCACCCCCACACATGGGATGAGAGTCTTCCCTATGTCCAACGTAGCTAAAACTGAGCCCTTCATAGCTCAACCAGCCACAACCCCTTTCAGGTGGGGTTGGGATTCCAACCATTGGGTCCAATAGATGTTGCACTTCCCCTTGCGGTCACCTCGATCGTCTCCTCTCCTGCTCCAACTGAGGCTGACAAAGCCACCCGATTCATTGAGAGGATCTAGCACATCCACCAATAGGTTCAGGATATCCTACAGAAGTCTAATGACAAGTACAAGCAGCGCCATGATCAACATCGGGTTCCACATAAGTTTCAGGTGGGGGACAAAGTTTTGTTTCACTTGCAGAAAGAACACCTTACAGGACCCCATCAGAAGCTTCAACCACTCCGATATGGTCCATACACCATCACCAAGGCTATAGGGGATAATTCTTTTGCGCTCAACATTCCTCCTTTCCTTGGCCTGCACCCAATGTTCAATGTGGACCTCATTCAGCCTTATTTCCCACCATTATTGGACGCCTCAGACATAACAGAACAACTGACACCAACATAGCTCAAACCTGACTGCATACAATAGGAATCCAGTGATCATATTGTGGACACACAGATCAAGGGCACTCAACAACAAAGGATCCAACTTTATCGAGTCGTCAAAGCAGGGCAGCTCCTGCACCAAGGCAAGTTGCTCACTCGGGGCCAAATTCAACAGAAATTTCCTCATATGATGGGGGAACTCAATGCAATGGAGACCATTGATTCCTAAGGATGGAGGATTGATCTAGGTGGATATCGGTGGCCACCCACCTTTTCCAGCTGGCTCAAAACAACTTTCTAGCATTTTTGATAATTTACTATTTTTAGCAGTTTTTTGGGTCCTGAACTTCTGGAGCCATTTTGAGGCCCTAAACGACGCTTTTTGGGGTATGTTGCGAGTTAATAAATTTCTTCATGAAATTTGGTGCAAATGTTGTAGTCCTCGTATAGATCTTTCCAATGGGCTATCATACACCTAAAACGGAGATCGTATGCAAAAGTTACGACCCCGGGAAGTTGATGTACTGACTTACCCAAACGGGGCCCACATGACTTTTGGCGCTTCATCTCCTAGGGTTAGGTTTTTGGATGTTTAGGGTTTTTGAAACTCCTGTTTATTGTAAAAAGGCCTTTTGAGCCTCATTGTAATCATCTTCTTGTGAATGAGCATAGCCATCACATCTCTTCTCAGAGATAAGCCACCACCATTCCAACAAGTTTGTTTTCCGCTGCATTTTACAGTTTCAGCTTATTTCATTATTGAATAGAAAACCAGTTTTACTGTATCTTTGTTATTATGTGTTAAGCATCTGGTAATAATCTGTAGTCATTTCATTCTACTCATAAAATCCAGATTATTGGTATTAGAGCGGCCCGCTCTTTGTCGTCTTAATGCATGTCCCCAACGAGGTCAGGGTACAAAGATTTGGGTCTTGAGCTTGTTTCTCTTGAGGACAAAATCTCTCACACACCCAAGTGACCTCTCATGGAAGGAGAAAATAAAGATGACGGGACAAGAGATCCTTTCAAAATGTTGATTGAGGAAGCCCTCACGCAACAGAGGAACGAGATGATGGATAATTTTGTGCAAATCCTTCGACGACTACCAACATGCGACACATCTTCTTCAAGCGGAGGCACTGCCCCCTTCAAGGTACAAATAAAATTTGATATTCCTATATTTTAAGGTTAGATAGACGAAAATGCTGTAGACAAGTGGTTGAATCTACTAGAAGGGTATTTCTCTATCCATAACTTTTCGAATAGATAAAAGATTACTTTTGTGCTCCTCAAAGCCGTTCCCCATGTCAAAGATTGGTGGGAAACTTTCTGTGAGCAAAAGGAAACAGAGGAACCTTCATTATTTATAGTCATGACAACCTAGGAATCCTTCAGGGATTCTATTAAGGAACAATACTTCCCTGTCGAAAGTTATGACGACTTGTATACCAAATGAACCACACTGCGGCAAGAAAGAGACCAAGCAGTGCCAGATTTCACAAATATCTTCCATACCTTGCGCACCAAGTTGGGTATCAAAGATTTGGAGAGACATATGGTGCTCAAGTATCATGGAGCTCTGCACAGATACATCCAAACTGAAATGGAATTTCTGGACATCTCATCCTTGGGCGCGGCCTACCGATATGCTGTCAAAATCGAGCAGAAGCTCAAACAAAAGACAGGACAATTTGGGTCAAGGAACCCCTCACAACAAGAGCCAGGAAAGGGCGGCCCCAAACCATAGAACAAAGGACAGAGAAAATATGCATAGTATCAGGACAACCAGTCCAAGTCACAAGCAAAGAAGGACATCGGAAAGACAAAGAAAGATACCGGGAAGTGCGACTTCCATAAGATCCCTTGGCATAACATTGCTGACTGTCGCTCAAAGCAGACACTGGTGGCTGAGGTGAAAGCCTCTGAATCAGATGCAGATTCTGACTCTGATTCAGAACCAAAAAGGGGAAGAAGGATCATTGATGCAGAACCCAATGCCACTGTTTCTACCACCAAGCTCCAGCATGGTGAACCAGACGAGCCAGAAGAAGGAGAAAGCCTCTTCCATTCCCAGATGTGGGTAAAAGGCACCCCACTGCACTTCATTGTTGATAGTGGTAGCCAGAAGAACCTCATCTCAGTAGAGGTCGTCAAGAGGCTGGCCCTACCGACAACGCCGCACCCACAACCCTACACCATTGGATGGCTCTGCCAAGGAAGCGATCTTCGTGTCAGCCAACAGTTTTGACTGTCATACGGAATCAAGCCCTTCAAAGATGAGGTATTGTGTGATGTTGGTCCTCTCGAATCTTGTGATGTTATTTTGGGCCAAACTTATTTATGGAAACGCCATGCTGTATATGAGTCTAGGCCTCGTAGTGTTATTATTACTTTGAATAGGAAATTGTACAGGATACCCGAGGCTGTCCCACCTAGTGCTATTTCCTTGATCTCTGCTAAGCAATGCAGGAAGGTCATCTCTTAGATGGGGAAGTTTGTCTTCTTTGTGATCCACTCTCAGAATGAGAGAAAAATCATAGCCACATCCAGTATCTCTGCGGCTGACCTCTCCACACAACAGAAGCAAGTAGATAAGGCCATAAAAGAATACTCTGATATCTTCTCCTCGCCTACCGGGGTACCTCTGCACTGCCAAGTCAAGAACCCCATCGATCTGACCCCTGGTACACCACTACCCAATGGGCTAGTCTATCGTCGCTCTCTGTTAGAGAATGAAGAGATCAAGCGACAAATCCAAGAATTTCTCCACAAGGGGCACATCCATCCTATCTCATCACCTTGCGGGAGCCCAATCGTGCTGGTATAGAAAAAAGATGGAACCTGGTGACTTTGCATTGATTATTGGGCTCTGAATAAAATCATAGTTAGAAATCGGTACCCGATTCCCTGAATCGATGACCTCCTTGATCAACTCATGGGGGCCAAATACTTCAGTAAGATTGATCAGAAGTCTAGCTACCACCAGGTCCCGATAGAACAAACAGATGTATGGAAGACCGCCTTCAAGTCAAAGGAAGGCCATTTTGAATGGTTGGTCATGCACTTTGGTCTGACAAATGCTCTAGCCACTTTCATGAGGATGATGGACGATATCCTGCGACCACTCACCAATACGTTTGTAGTGGTGCATATTGATGACATTCTCATTTACAACAAGACTTGGGCCGAACACTTGCAACATATTCAGCAGGTTCTGCACACCCTGCGACAACACAAGCTATATGCCAACTTTGAAAAATTCTCCTTCGGCATGGACAGGGTCCATTACCTAGTCTACATCATTGATGAACATGGCGTACATGTGGATCCAGCCAAGATCCAATTCATCCGTGACTGGCCAACCCCAACCACACTCACTGAGCTTCAGAGCTTCTTGGGCCTTGCCAATTTCTACCGCAGGTTTGTGTTGGGATTCTCCCATATTTCATGGGCCCTCAGCCAAATAACCAGGGGTGGTGGTAAGGAAAAATTTGCATGGGGCCAGCCCCAACAACAAGCATTAGATGATTTGAAGCAACGCTTGTGCTTAGCCCTAGTACTTTCACTACCTGACCTGCAACAGCCCTTTGAGATTGAGAATGATGCTTCAAACTATGTTGTGGGTGCTATTCTCATGCAACACCGCCACCCCATGGCCTATCATAGTGAAACACTATCAGGTGTTGTCCGTATGTACCCTACTTACGACAAAGAAATGTAATCCATTGTGCAAGCCTACCGCCAGTGGAGACATTACATTCTTGGGAGGGAGACAGTCATCGACACTGATCATAATCCGCTGCAGTTCATGCAGACACAAGGAAAATTGCAGAATGATCGCCATCAAAAGTGGTCCACATACTTGCAACAATTCCACCTCAACATCAAGTATAAAATAGGAAGCACCAATCGTGTCGCTGATTTCCTCAGCAGACCACCAGTTGTTGCACTCACCACAGTGCTAGAATCCTGTGGCCATGAGACCTCCGGATGGCCCAAACTCTATGAGACAGACCCAGACTTCGCCACCACCTACCAAATGTTGGGTGCAAAGGTAGTTGTCAATAATTTCCATCTTTAGGTTGGGTTGTTGTGTCATCTGGGCCATATATGTGTTCCCTCAAGTGAGTGAGCGAAGTTGATCTGGGAAGCCCACTATAGTCAGGTGGCAGGACACTTTGGCGTCAAAAAGACAATAGCGATGCTACAAAAACATTTCTACTGGCTGAAACTTCGACAGAAGTTCAACAAGTATATCAGGTCTTGCACTGCTTGCACTATTTCCAAACCAACCACTAAGAAACAGGGCCTGTACACCCCTCTTCCTACTCCTGAAAGACCATGGGAATCCATCTCAATGGACTACATGTCGGGCCTCCCATCCACCAAGCAGGGAAATGACTGTGTTTTTGTGGTTGTCGATCGCTTTTCTAATATGGCGATTTTGGTTGCTTGTAAGAAGAGCATCACAACAAAATCCACTCCCAAGCTCTTCTTTGAATGAGTCTGGGTACATTTTGGAATCCCACAAACCATTGTCTCAGATTGGGATAGTTGATTTATCAGCACATTTTGGTCGAGACTCTGGTCACTGCTGGACACCAAGCTCACCAAATCCACAACCTTCCACCCCCAGACAAATGGCCAAACCGAGGTCGTAAATCGAGTGGTCATGCATATCCTACGCATGTATAATTCCAGGCACCCCCACACATGGGATGAGAGTCTTCCCGATGTCCAGCATAGCTACAATCGAGCCCTGCATAGATCAACCGGCCATAGCCCCTTTCAGGTGGGGTTGGGATTCCAACCGTTGGGTCCCAAAGATGTTACACTTCCCCTTGCGGTCACCTCGACTGACTCCTCTCCTGCTCCAACTGAGGCTGAGAAAGCCACCCGATTCATTGAGAGGATCCAGCACATCCACCAACAGGTTTAGGATATCCTACAGTAGTCTAATGACAAATACAAGCAACACCATGATCAACATCGGGTTCCACATAAGTTTCAGGTGGGTGACAAAGTTTGGTTGCACTTGCAGAAAGAATGCCTTACAGGACCCCATCGGAATCTTCGCCCACTCCAATATGGTCCATACACCATCACCAAGGTTGTGGGGGATAATTCTTTTGCACTCAACATTCCTCCTTTCCTTGGCCTGCACCCAGTGTTCAACGTGGACCTTCTTCGGCCTTATTTCCCACCATTATTGGACACCTTAGACGTAGCAGAAAAACTGACACTAACAGAGCTCAAACCCGAATGCATACAATAGGCATCCAATGATCAGATTGTGGACACATAGATCAAGGGCACTCAACAACAAAGGATCCAGCTTTATCGAGTCGTCAAAGCAGGGCAACTCCTGCACCAAGGCAAGTGGCTCACTCGAGGCCAAATTCGGCAGAAATTTCCTCATATTATGGGGGACCTCAACGCAATGGAGACCATTTCTTCCAAAGGATGGAGGATTTATCCAGGGGGATATCGGTGGCCACCCACCTTTTCCAGCTGGCTCAAAACAACTTTCTAGCAATTTTGATAATTTACTATTTTTAGCAGTTTTTCGGGTCCTGAACTTCTGGAGCCGTGTTGAGGCCCTAAACGACATTTGTTGAGGTATGTTGCAAGTTGAAAAATGTGCAAATGTTGTAGTCCTCGGATAGATATTTCCAATGGGCTATCATATGCCTAAAACAAAGATCGTATGCAAAAGTTACGACCCCGGGAAGTTGATGTACCTACTTACCCAAATGGGGCCCACATGAATTGTGGCGTTTCATCTCCTAGGGTTAGGTTTTTGGATGTTTAGGGTTTTTGAAACTCCTATTTATTGTAAAAATGCCTTGAGAGCCTCATTGTAATCATCTTCTTGCGAATGAGCATAGCCTTCACATCTCTTCTCAGAGATAAGCCGCCACCATTCCAACAAGTTTGTTTTCCGTTGCATTTTACAGTTTCATCTTATTTCCTTATTGAATAGAAAACCGATTTTATTGTATCTTTGTTATTCTGTGTTAAGCATCTGGTAATAATCTGTAGTATTTTTGTTCTACTCATAAAATCTGGATTAGTGGTATCAAATCGGTCTGCTCCTTGTCGTCTTAATGTATGTCCCCAACGAGGTCAGGGTGCAAAGATTTGGGTCTCGAGCTTGTTTCTCTTGAGGAAAAATCTCTCGCACACCCAAGCGACCTCTCATGGAAGGAGAAAAGAAAGATGACGGGACAGGAGATCCTTTCAAACTGTTGATTGAGTAATCCATCATGCAACAGAGGAACGAGATGATGGATAATTTTGCACAAATCCTTCGGCGACTACCAACAAGAGACACATCTTCTTCGAGCGGAGGCACCGCCCCCTTCAAGGTACAAATAAACTTTGATATTCCTATATTTGAAGGTTAGATAGATACATATGCTATAGACAAGTGGTTGAATCTACTAGAAGGGTATTTCTCTGTCCATAACTTTTCGAATAGAGAAGAGATTACTTTTGTGCTCCTCAAAGCCGTTCCCCATGTCAAAGATTGGTGGGAAACTTTCTGTGAGCAAAAGGAAACAGAGGAACCTTGATTATTTACAGTCATGACCACCTAGGAATCCTTCAGGGATGCTATTACGGAACAATACTACCCCGTCGGAAGTTATGATGACTTGTATACCAAATGGACCACACTGCGACAAGAAAGAGACCAAGCAGTGCTAGATTTCACTAATATCTTCCATACCTTGCGCACCAAGTTGGGTATCAAATATTCAGAGAGACATCTGATGCTCAAGTATCGCGGTGCTCTGCATAGATACATCCATACTGAAATGGAATTTCTGTACATCTCATCCTTGTGCGTGGCCTACCGATATGCTGTCAAAATTGAGCAGAAGCTCAAACAAAAGACACAAAAATTTGGATTGGGGAACCCCTCACAACAAAATCCAGGAAAGGGCGGCCCAACCCACATAACAAAGGACATATCAAAGATGCACAGTATCAAGACAACCAGTCCAAGCCACAAGCAATGAAGGACACTGGAAAGACAAAGAAAGATACCGGGAAGTGCAACTTCCATAAGAGCCCTTGACATAACACTGCTGACTATTGCTCAAAGTAGACGCTGGTGGCTAAAGTGAAAGCCTTTGAATCAGATGCGGGTTCTGACTCTGAGTCAGAACCAGAAAGGGGAAGAAGGATCATTGACATAGAACCCAATGCCACCGTTTCTACCACCAAGCTCCAGTATGGTGAACTAGACGAGCCAGAAGAAGGAGAGTGCCTCTTCCATTCCCAGATGTGGGTAAAAGGCACCCCACTGCACTTCATTTTTGATAGTGGTTGTAACGACCCTGCTTAAATAAATGTAAAGGATTATTAATTATAATTAAATTGATAATCTGATTGTCCTAAGATATTAGCTAAACAATAATTATTTCTTATATAATATTAACTAATTAATGATATTAGCTAAACAATAATTTTTTCTTATATAATATTAACTAATTAATTATCATTAATTAATTGTTCATAATTGTCAATGGTTAATTAATTATTAATCAACTCTTTAATTATGTGAGTAAAGAATTAATAGGGTTAATAATTTAATTTATTAAAACTTACGTATATGAATGGGATAACAAACATTAAATAAAAGGATAAGAAACATTAAATAAATGGGACAAGACATTAAATAAGAGGATAAGGTAATGAATGTAGGGATAAGGAATTTAATGAAAAGGAAGAGTCGGTGAAAGGAGATATGAGGGGGAAAGCCTTACGGAGGGGGATTCATTCTTTTGGAGGAGGATTTGGATTTTGGGGGAGAGGAAGCATTTTGGAGGGGTACGGGAGCACTGGTTTCATGGCTTGGTTTTTCTGGTTATGTGGGAGAGTTCTGTAGACTGTGAGTATCATTGCAGGGGGCATCGGGTTGCTAGGGGTTTTGGGCATGGGGGCCAGGATTCCTTTCGGTTTCCTCGAGCTAGGGAGCCGGACAGGCTGCTCCT
>JASDQU010737653.1:667095-679704 GCA_032191745.1 Picea mariana
TGATGAATTGATGATGGAAAAAAGTGGGTGTGTGAGTCAAATTTGAGTCCAAAAACCCTCCCATATTGTTAAGGCATGTGAATAGTCTATCCATGTCAAATTTCAGTGCATACATAAATAGTCTGAAAAAATTTCAACGTTGGCCCCATTCACAGGTTATTGTTTCCCATTTCTAGTCCTAGTACAATTTCTATTCAGCTCAATACTACACACATCCCCACATCTAGTACTACAAGGGAATATTTTTATGGTGTTGATTAAGTAATCAACGAAAAAGAGGGATTTTTCATCACAACTATGACACACATACATTGTATATACATTAATGTAGAACCTGAAAGAAAAATGAAGAAAGGATGATGCAAACTTAAAACTTGTGTCAACCAATTTATGCACTAATAGGTGTGAAAAAATTTATAGGATTTAGGGGTGATAAGGGTTAGGGTTAATATAGGTTAACAATTGTAGTGGTTAAAATGTATAGAGTTTATGGGTTACGAATTATATGTTATAGGCCGAATTACATGATATATAAGTTATATATATGGATTATGGGCTAGGTGTTATGGAGGGTAAGGGATATATAGGTTAGGGGTTATACAAGTTCAGGGTCTTAAGGGTTATGCAAGTTTTGGGTTTAGGGGTTATGGTTTAGAGGTTATTTGTTAACCTGGATACAGTTTAGGGGTTACCACGACTAGGAGTTATATGGGTCAGGGGTGACAGGAGTTAGAAGGGTAAGAAATTATAAAGTTTAGGGTGATAAGTTATAGTGGTCAATATTATATGCATTATGGGGATTAAGGGTTATAGGGTTATGGATCAAAGGGTATAGGAATCCAATGTTATTTTAGTTAGATGCAATAAAAGGTGTAAGGATTAGAGATTATATGTCGTTATAGATACCAAGGGCTCTATTAGTTGTTAATGGAATAAGGGTTATTGAGATTATAGATGGTAGGGGATAGGGAGGTTATATTAGGTTTTATAAGCTTAAGAGGGTTATAAATGTTAGGGGTTATATGTTAACAATGAAATAAGGGTTTGGTTTATAAGAGTGTTAGTGGAAACCTATTTGAACATGTACAATTTCTAGTTTTAAGGTTGTTTTACATTAATGTGATGTAACTATTAAGATTGATTATAAGGTATGCGTATGTTCTATGTATGAAGGTAAGACATATTAGTTCTTAGTTTTATTATGTAGAGTGTTAACAAAGGGAGGTCTTGTGATATACAACTTTAAAAGCCAACTTTAAAAGCCATGTTAACAATTACATATTTTTCTTATGAACAAGATATGGTACTATCCATGTTACACTCATTATGGCGTTGTGGGGTTATATTTGGTAGGGTTTACAAGTTTTGGGGTAAGGGGTTATATGATTTAGGCATCCTATCTGTTAGGTGTAGAGTTTATAAATTTTGATGGTTATAAAGTTTAGGGGTTATTAATAATAAGGGTTAATATATGGGTTAAGAGTCGTAGGGTTTAAGGATTAGGATATAAGAGTCCAAGGTTATATTAGGAATGATAAGTAGTGTTTGGGGGTGTGGGTTGAGGGTTATAATGTTTATGGATTAACTTTTATAGGTGTTATATAAAGTTTTAGGGATTAGGAGTTGTAGTGGTTATGTTTTATATTATGGGTTATAATGTACTGTGGAAGTGGTTATTTGTGTTGGGAGTCATATGGGTTAGGAATGAAATGGGTTATAGGGTTATGGATCAAAGGGTATAGGAATCCAGTGTTATTTTAGTTAGATGCAATAGAAGGTGTAAGGATTAGAGATTATATGTATTTATAGATACCAAGGGTTCTATTAGTTTTTAATGGGATAGGAGTTATTGATATTATAGATGGTAGGGGATAGGGAGGTTATATTAGGGTTTATAAGCTTAAGAGGGTTATAAATGTTAGGGGTTATATGTTAACAATTACATAAGGGTTTGATTTATAAGAGTGTTAGTGGAAACCTATTTGAACATGTACAATTTCTAGTTTTAAGGTTGTTTTACATTAATGTTATGTAACTATTAAGGTGAGTTATAAGGTACGTGTATGTTCTATATATGAATGTAAGGCATATTAGTTATCAGTTTGCTCAGATTTTACCTCTTAAAAGTTTTATTTTTCTTGTTTTGTTTCAAATTGTCCCCGAAGGTCGTCATGTGCTAAGATATAAGAGATAAGAATATTGAAGGCTACCAATATCCTACCAAAGAAACATTCATTTCCCATGTCTAGTAATAGTACAATTTTTGTTCCTTGTTCCTTTTATAATTCATTCGACAGTACACACGTCCCTACATCTAGTACTACAAGGGAGTATTTTTATGGTGTTGATTAAGAAATCAATGAAAAAGAGGGATTTTTCATCACAACTATGACACACATGCATTGTATATACATTAATGTAGAACCTTAAAGAAAAATGAAGAAATGTTGATGCAAACTTAAAACTTACGTCAACTAATTTGTGTACTTTGAAAGAAAAATAGGGTTTATGGTTTACATGATGAATTGATGATGGAAAAGAGTGGGCGTGTGAGTCAAATTTGAGTCCAGAAACCCTCCCATATCGTTAAGGCATGAAAATAGTCTATCCATGTCAAATTTCAATGCATACAACATAGTTTGAAAAAATTTCAACATTGGCCCCATTCACATGTCATTGTTTTCCATGTCTAGTCCTAGTACAATTTATGTTCCTTGTTCCTTTTAAAATTTGTTCGACAGTACACACGTCCCCACATCTAGTACTGCAAGGGAGTATATTTATGGTGTTGATTAATAAATCAATGAAAAAGAGGGATTTTTCATCACAACTATGACACACATACATTTTATATACATTAATGTAGAACTTGAAATAAAAATGAAGAAAGGTTGATGCAAATTTAAAACTTGCATCAACCAATTTGTGTACTTTGAAAGAAAAATAGGGTTTATGGTTTACATGATGAGTTGATGATGGAAAAAAGTAGGTGTGCGAGTCAAATTTGAGTCAAAAAAACCTCCCATATCGTTAAGGCATGTGAATAGTCTATCCATGTCAAATTTCAGTGCATACATAAACAATTTGAAAAAATTTCAACGTTGGCCCCATTCACAGGTTATTGTTTCCCATTTCTAGTCCTAGTACAATTTGTGTTTGGTTCGACAGTACACACATCCCCACATCTAGTATTGCAAGGGAATATTTTTATGGTGTTGACTAAGCAATCAATGAAAAGGAGGGATTTTTTATCACAACTAGGACACCCATACATTGTATATACATTAATGTAGAACCTGAAAGAAAAATGAAGAAAGGATGATGCAAACTTAAAACTTGCATCAACCAATTTGTGTAATTTGAAAGAAAAATAGGTTTTATGGTTTACATGATGAATTAACGATGGAAAGAAGTGGGTGTGTGAGTTAAATTTCAGTCTAGAAATCCTTCCATATCGTTTAGGCATGCAAATAGTCTATCCATGTCAAATTTCAATGCATGCAAAAATATTTTGAAAAAGTTTCAACATTGGCCCCATTCACATGTCATAGTTTCCCATGTCTAGTCCTAGTACAATTTCTATTCCTTGTTCCTTTTAAAATTCGTTTGACAGTACACATGTCCCCGCATATAGTACTACAAGGGAGTATTTTTATGGTGTTGATTAAGCAATCAACGAAAAAAGAAGGATTTTTCATAACAAATATGACACACATACATTGTATATACATTAATGTAGAATGTGAAAGAAAAGTTAAGAAAGGCTGATGCAAACTTAAAACTTGCGTCAACCAATTTGTGTACTTTGAAAGAAAAATAAGGTTTATGGTTTACACGATGAATTGATGATGGGAAAAAGTGGGTGTGTGATTCAAATTTGAGTCCAGAAACCCTCCCATATCGTTAATGAATGTGAATAGTCTATCCATGTCAAATTTTAGAGCATACAAAAACCGTTAGAAAAAATTTCTACGTTGGCCCCATTCACAGGTCACTGTTGCGCATGTCTAGTCTTAGTACAATTTATGTTCAGTTTGATAATACACACATCCCCACATATAGTACTGCAAGGGAATATTTTTATGGTGTTGATTAAGCAATCAATGAAAAAGAGGGATTTTTCATCACAACTATGACACACATACATTGTATATACATTAATGTAGAACCTGAAAGAAAAATGAAGAAAGGTTGATGCAAACTTAAAACTTGTGTCAACCAATTTGTGTACTTTGAAAGAAAAATAGGGTTTATGGTTTACATGATAAAATGATGATGGAAAAGAGTGGGTGTGTGAGTCAAATTTGAGTCCAGAAACCCTCCCATATCATTAAGGCATGTGAATAGTCTATCCATGTCAAATTTCAGTGCATACATAAACAATTTGGAAAAATTTCAACATTGTCCCCATTCACAGGTCATTGTTGCCCATGTCTAGTCCTAGTACAATTTATGTTCCTTGTTCCTTTTAAAATTCATTCGATAGTACACACATCCCCGCATCTAGTGCTACAAGGGAGTATTTTTATGGTGTTGATCAAGCAATCAACGAAAAAGAGGGATTTTTCATCACAACTATGACAAACATACATTGTATATACATTAATGTAGAACCTAAAAGAAAAATGAATAAAGGATGATGCAAACTTAAAACTTGCGTCAACCAATTTGTGTACTTTGAAAGAAAAATAGGGTTTATGGTTTACATGATGAATTGATGATGGAAAAAAGAGGGTGTGTGAGTCAAATTTGAGTCCAAAAACCCTCCCATATAGTTAAGGCATGTGAATAGTCTATCCATGTCAAATTTCAGTGCATACAGAAACAGTTTGAAAAAATTTCAACGTTGGCCCCATTCACAGGTAACCATTTCCCATGTCTAGTCCTAGTACAATTTATGTTCAGTTTGACAATACACACGTCCCCACATCTAGTACTACAAGGGAATATTTTTATGGTGTTGATTAAGCAATCAATGAAAAAGAGGGATTTCTCATCACAACTATGACACACATACATTGTATATACATTAATGTAGAACCTGAAAGAAAAATGAAGAAAGGCGACGAATTGTATCCCATGTGTACATTTGAAAATACTTGCAACAAATTAGCTATACTTGGAACCACCTCATCCATTTCCTTTGTTTATCCCATGTAATTATTCTTGTGATGAATTAGCTATACTATCGATGAAATTTTTTCGTCGACAATATAGCTAATTCGTCGCAAGATTATTTACATTCGTCACTCTTGAGACGATATCCTTTCCTTGTCTCTTGCTACGAATTCCCTTCTTTGTCTCTCTTGCCGATGAAAATGTTTGCATGGTACTAAATTATCCTTGATTTTCTCCTCTACCTGTTCTACTTCGTTTCACACCACCATATATATCAATATCTCTTTAAGGTTAAAAATATCAACATCATCTTAGAAGAGAATCCAATATCGATCATATTGCTCTACTTCTATAGAGACTACTCTCTCTAAGTTTTAAAAGATAACTACATGACACTACACTTAAATGAAAAATTCCAATACTTGTTGGTTTTAATTAGGATTTATTTCATATTTGGTTTATTAAATTGTAATTAAAATTTGATACTTTGCAAGCTAGTTGTACCTTGAGTCAAATAGAAATATGAAATTAGGAATCATTAACATATCTACTAGAACATATGAAAAATAGGGTTTATGGTTTGCATGATAAATTGATGATGGAAACATGTGGGTGTGTGAGTCAAATTTGAGTCCAAAAACCCTCCCATATCATTAAGACATGTGAATAGTCTATCCATGTCAAATTTCAATGCATACAAAAAAAGATGGATTTTTTATCATAGTTTCAATGAAAATTCTATAGAAATGAAAAACACGTTCATCAAAACTTCATTGATGCAATACTGTGACAACAATATTGATGACATCTATTATCATGATGGTATAAAAATGAAATATCTTTTCTTAGTTTCAAGAATAATTTATCCTCTACTAGACAAGTGTTGGACACACCGACTACACTGAGAGGGGGGGGTGAACAGTGTAGGGCTCTTTTTCACAAAACTCCTTAGTTAACAATCACCATTAACTCATTACTCATTTATTTCATTTATAACAAATTATATGTGAACACATATAAGGAACATATATCAACAATATATCATCAACAAGTCATCACCACAAGGAACACAAAGAACACAAGATGTATGTACAATTTTCTTTTTATTACGGACTAAAATCCTTGGGGTTTTTCAGCAACAAACAAATAGAGTACAACTATACAAGAGAACCATATCTATAATGAAAGACTCATATTACACCCTCAGCACCAACTGAGATGAGGCAACAATCCTCAACAGATATCAATTTGTACCATAAACAAGTGCATCAACCATGTACCAACCCTTACCAAACAACTTGTAATCAACATGTACCATAAACAAGTACATCCAACCATGTAAAAAGTATATACCAATCTTGTGTCAACTACTCATCAACAATGACTCATCAATATGTACCTAAATCATCAACTATACGCCTCATGTATGTGCCAACTCATCAACTGCTTGTCTCAACCATGACTAGTTTTGGATTAATCAACAACCCTAACTTGAAATAATCATAACTTTGTACCTATAATGAATAAATATCTAAAACTGATATACAATTTTATTCAATGTGTTTTATGAAATTCCTCCAGGTGTCACTACTTGGAACCTCTGAGAAAAGGAGTTATAGAAAAAATGGCATACCTTGTTGAATTCTGGCTTATTCTAGAGAGAGACCTTGTAGAGCGTGCCCCATAGGGAATATTTATTGAATCAATCTGAAACTGTTACATAGAATACTAAAGAATATACTCTAACCAACACATTTTTTCTTACTAAATTTTTATCTTTTATGAATAAGTTATGACGTTTTTACCCAAAACACATGTTTTAGACTAGTTTCACGACTAGCCAAAAACCCTATTTTCCATGGAGTGTATCTCCAAAAATACAACGACCCACAAGCTGAATTTTTTACCACATATACTTGGATATGTTTCCTCAATTTCATATCAATCTCATGGTCTGAATCATTATAGAAAAAAAATCATTGCGAAAATGGTGAGATGACCTGTAAATAACATACCTTAGAAAGCATCATCAAAAGAATTTATCCTCCCTTGAATTCTGACCCTCTTTTCTTCACATTCCCTTTGAAATTTGGCTTAGATATCCTTTGGTTACCTCAGTCACCTATAGATCTTCAATATTCTCAAGTGTGTTTTTTAAAATGATAGAGCCTTGCCTCTTATTTATACTCTCCATCTCCTAGGTCACTTAACCCATTTCTAGGTCAATTAACCTATTTCTAGGTCAATTAACCTGTTTTCCTCATTTTTTGGGTTAACCACTTTCCATAATTAGAAATTTATCCATTACTTTATCATTTAAATATTCCTCCTTGAATTTGTCACCTCACTTTATCATTTAAATAATCTTCTTTGATTTTGTCACTTCACTTTATTATTTAAATAATCCTTCTTGACTTTGTCACTTTACTTTATCATTTAAATAATAATTTCTTCTTTGCAAGCTCTTTGACTTCTTTGACCTTTTGGGGCTTCAAGCCAACATATGAGGGTCCTCCAACTTCGTAGGGCCATAACTCTCAAACCGTGAAGAGTTATGTGACATTCCACATACCACCAGAAATGGCATGACATGTAATATCCATATAGAATAATCTTACCTGCAAATATATCAAAACTCATAACATTATCCATCAAACAAACTTGGGTCCATTACCCAAACCTGTGTTCTCCAACTTCTCATGGCCATAAATCTCAAACCATGAGGAGTTATGTGACATTCCACATACTAATAGAAGTGGTATGACAATCACTATCCATCTAGGATAGTTTCATTAACAAATTCATTGATATTGATCTTATTATTCCACACTCAAGCATGGGTCGTCCAACCATTCTTCTAGGATAACTCAACCGTAAAGCATCTTCCCGTGAGGGTTTTCACCATAAGGGGACCACTTTGGAGTTCATCCATTTGTGCACCTTATCAACCATGATAAGACTATAATGATCAATCTAAATATGCATCATATATCAAAGAAACCACATTGAACCATCTTCATCTTTTCATCATGTATCAATGACAACTCATTGATCAATCTTCATCTATGCATGACATCATATGCATCATATACTTGACATATATCTAATCTCATCAAGTACAATACATATTGCATTTGAAATCAATCATCAATCAATCAATCTTTTGGCATCAATCAATCACTTAACATCAATCAATCAAACCATTAGCATCAATGACAACATGATCCAACAATCTCCCCCTTTGGCATTGATGGCAATACCAACATTGATGTCAACACCAATATTTGATGTCAACATGTAGACAAGGCATGCTCTACATCAATAGTCATCAATCATATCAATATGACTATATCCTCCCATCAATGACATCAATGTGACTATCTCTCCCCCTTTGAAATCAATGGCAAAGGGTCATTCTCCTCTTGGGGCTGCTCCCCTTGCTTGAAATCTCCTTGGGGATGCTCCCCCTATCTAAATGCCTTTGATATTCCTCTGAATAATCTCTCCCCTTTTGAACAACAAATATTACTCTGATGTAATGTTGAAGATACATCACTCATACTCCCCCTCTGACCATCGCTCCCCCTGGAATTATGCCTATGTGATCTTTCTTCAAATATAGGGATATTTTCTAGGTATGCACATGATAAATATCTCCTCCTAGAATCATGGGAAGAAGAATGACTCCCCCTATCTCCTCTGCAATATGATCAACATGCAATTGCTACTACTCAACCGAATCATAGATCAACTTCTCTTTCATTGACGATCTTTATACATGTCCATGCATCAAACTTGTTCCATACCATACATCATGAAATAAAATATATGTCAACAATAAAATAAAGAATCATGAACAAAATATCAACCAAGTACATCATGTACCAAAATGTGCCCACCATGCACAACACCCATGTACATCAACCATGTACATCAACATCATAAAATGTGCCAAAAGATATCATCCATGGAATGTATCAACAATATGCCTCTATCAACATGTCAACGTGTGCATCTACCAATATTCCAACCATGTGCATCCACCAATATTCCAACCATGTGCATATACCAACATGCCAAACAAGTGTCATATCACTCATGATATGTCTCTACCATGAACCAAGTGCCTCAATCATCAAATGCCTCATGTACCAAAATATATGCTAATCAAGTAATACCAATGATGTACTTTTAGCCAAGTACTCATCATCCAAACATATACCAAACATGTACATGAATATGTATCACTACTTGTACCAAGCAAGTATGCCAACCATGCACCAATACCACAACAAGATGAATCCTCATACATGTATGCCAACTTCACCATAAAATATGTGCCAATCAAAACTTCTAATAGATGCCTCTACCAATGTATTAATAGTATGCTTCAATAGATCAATTACATCTCTAGCTAGCATCATCATCATATAACCAAGGTGCCATAACTTCACTGCAATAATTAACATTGTTCTTTAATAGAAAATGTCTCGATCCACACTCATAGGTTAGTGCCATGCATCCAACATGGCCTTTAATTAATTTTTATCATCACTTTGCATAAATCAATATAGGATCATGAAAACCTGCAGCAAACAGTGTCAGAACCTACAACAAACCATGTCAGACCCTGCAACACAGAGTTATGCCATCACATCAAGTTGCAACCCAAGTGCATTACCTTTTTCCCAAGGCTTTACCACATATATGTGGTCTGTTGCACAACAACTCGGGAATTAGCAACCCACCGAGGGAATTCACAAATTCTCAGGCAATTGCAATTTTTAAATCAATTAAAGGATCACGATTAAATTGAGAACACCAAATTTGTTCTTGAAGTCATTTTCAAGTGTAGATGTTGATGAGATTACCAATTTTGTTTTGGGAGATGACATTGACTGAAAAGGTAGATTGTATGGAAGGGCCTTCTATTAAGGAAATCCCTATTGCGACAGGGATTCAATGTTTTATAAATATGACTATGGAGTGACTGATACTGATGGTATGAACCCTCTATCAGTTCATCAGCTAACAAGTCGATCTGTGCCACCAATTTTGAAGGAAACAACTACAAATAGAAATGAAGATGGTTACTTTTGGGTGAAAAACATAAATAATGGCTTTAATGCCTTCATCAATCTAATAAATGCTTAATCATGTGTATTGATGATTTATTACTTGAATTAATTGTTGATCACTCCATAAACAATGTGTGAATAATGGTAACTAATAATGAGCAGTTATGGATGCAGAAGATTTACCAACCCTCCACCATAGTAACAAATCTAAAACATATTTTCCACAAATGAGAAACGAGTGTGAATCATTGACCTATAATATCACTATGGATATCAACAATGTTGTCCAAATGCAGTAGCAAGGAAAGTGTTAAGAAATAGGCAATAGATTTCACAAAGTGTGGGTTATTGTAGAAGTGAAAATCAATTGTGGAGTTCACAAAAAATCACAGGAGGAACATTGAAAATATGAGAGCCTATAGATATGGATTTAATACAAAGTAATCCTAACATGTAGCATATATTCCAACAAACAATATGGATGGCATTATTTGACATACTCATTGGATAAATCAATTCAATTGCTATAGAGTTTGCTCAACAGTTGCACAGAATGCCATCGTAATTCGAGGTTTTTAGGTTGGCACAACATTTTAAGATCTTGGAACATTAGAGACATTGGAGGATCATTGGCATTCCATATTAATTAATGAAGTTGCTCCAAAGGATGGATATAGAAGTCCAATCGAGAGCATAAGCAGTTGTAGCACACCATGGGTTGATTAAGCTATTTTTTTTCGATGAATTATGAAGAATACAACCATATGTCACATGGGACATGTTCATTATCCATACTAAAGAAAATGTAGCATCAAAACCATGTATTGCAGACTCATTACATGCTTTATAACATGTGCCAACACTAGTAGGTGAAAAATCCATTGATGCTACAAAGCCTATATCAACTATTGCATAAGAAGTAGCAGACTGTGGAGAAGGAGTAGGAGGGTATCTCCTCAATAGATTAGGAACTAGAATCAAATATTTCTAGGGATGCACAGGAAAATACCTTAGCCCAAGCTAAGGAACCATTTGATATTCTAGATTCCCCATAGCAAGAAGATCCTGCCACCCTGTTAGGGGTTCCAATTGTTAAAGGAAAAGAAGAAATCAACAACCTTGTTGATGAAAATACACTTGTGATACATGAAGAGAGTAGCTATGTTATTGATCATATTCCAAAGAGGATAAGGAGATATGGTTCGAATAGGCTGCAAAAGAGGATTCTAACACACATTGTGGCCACAAATTCAATTTAATTTTTTATGAGACAATTGTTGATTTTTCAAGGTGAAGTAGCAATGGAAGAAATAAGAAGAATAAAAAGGTGAGAACTTTGTTTTTGTCATTGAGCATAACCAAGTAATGACTTTGCTGGAAAAGAAATTTTCTTTAACCTCAATAGATTTTAATGAAAATTTAGAAGTCCTTGGTAATGAAAATACCAAGATAAAAATTGACTTGGTAAAACAAATGCAAGAAACTACAAAAAAGGATTAGGAAATTGCAATATTAACATATSTATGTGAGGAGATTATTGAACAATATTACAAAATGTTGGCACATAGACCACTTGCTAGGGTCTATGCTTTATACTTAAAATATCAATGGTACAAATTTAACATTGAATGATACATATCYCTTATGAAGATGGATTTCCAAAACACTTGGAAATTTTGTGAATTGTATTTTGATATCACCCCTAAAAGGAGAAATCTCCTTTGCAAACCTTACCTACACAACTAGGCGTTGCAACAAATATTGAGGTCACCAAACCCATATGTTGGGGGTGTGTAAATATGAGCATTTAAGTATGGGTTCCAGAATGAAACTATGAGGTTCACAACTACAAAATAACATGAGCCTACATAGATTATAGTAGAATTGAAGATAAGAGTAGAAGGGGCCATACCAAGTAAGGTATGGAAAAATCATATTCACCTAACAGTAGATCCATATGTCTACCCAATTCTGGAGAGAAGACACTTGGAGGTTGCAAAAAACTCATCAACACCTCCATAAATGAGGTACTGAGGAATATAGATTTGAGGTGACAAACACTAACATATAAGCTATGGTAAAGAGAGACACACTCACTACTAGGACACAAGACAATTATCCATAGAGTTGATTCATATATTGAAGGTCTCAGGGTGAACATATCCTAGTGGATAGGGTTGAAGTTCAAGTCCCCCTCCTACTATACCCCATTCCATACCTCAGGTAGTGAGGAGAACTTGACATTGATATTCTAAAGGAAAGAACAAATGCCAATGTTACATGAGGATATTAGATGTATGGGAGGTATTGAATGAGTTTAGGTGAACTATAAACAAAAGCAACAACTACAACTTTCTATGTAAAATATGATAAAATATGGTTTACTTTTTAGGGTAATATTTTAGGAGGTAAA
>JASDQU010737653.1:679724-690961 GCA_032191745.1 Picea mariana
CTTATGAAGATGGATTTCCAAAACACTTGGAAATTTTGTGAATTGTATTTTGATATCACCCCTAAAAGGAGAAATCTCCTTTGCAAACCTTACCTACACAACTAGGCGTTGCAACAAATATTGAGGTCACCAAACCCATATGTTGGGGGTGTGTAAATATGAGCATTTAAGTATGGGTTCCAGAATGAAACTATGAGGTTCACAACTACAAAATAACATGAGCCTACATAGATTATAGTAGAATTGAAGATAAGAGTAGAAGGGGCCATACCAAGTAAGGTATGGAAAAATCATATTCACCTAACAGTAGATCCATATGTCTACCCAATTCTGGAGAGAAGACACTTGGAGGTTGCAAAAAACTCATCAACACCTCCATAAATGAGGTACTGAGGAATATAGATTTGAGGTGACAAACACTAACATATAAGCTATGGTAAAGAGAGACACACTCACTACTAGGACACAAGACAATTATCCATAGAGTTGATTCATATATTGAAGGTCTCAGGGTGAACATATCCTAGTGGATAGGGTTGAAGTTCAAGTCCCCCTCCTACTATACCCCATTCCATACCTCAGGTAGTGAGGAGAACTTGACATTGATATTCTAAAGGAAAGAACAAATGCCAATGTTACATGAGGATATTAGATGTATGGGAGGTATTGAATGAGTTTAGGTGAACTATAAACAAAAGCAACAACTACAACTTTCTATGTAAAATATGATAAAATATGGTTTACTTTTTAGGGTAATATTTTAGGAGGTAAAGTTAGGGAATATTGTGTATATAGGATGTGTTTGTTGTGAATAAATTTACATAGATAACAATTGTGAAATAGAGGTGGTTTATGAAGTATTATTTTTATCTAAAATTTGGATAGTTTAGAATTTAGTTTTGAGGTGCAAGTCTTCAAATTGAGAATGTTAATATTTTTCCTTTCTTTGATACTAACATTGTTTGGAGGTGCTTATGTGTTTTATGGATTATGGATGCTCACTGTTCTTGTCTTTGCGATCCCTTGGTTCATGAGGCATTGCCCTCATAAAAAGCATTATCAATATGGGCATCATCCTTGAGGTGCAAGTCTTTGTGTGATAAATAGCATACTTGCAAATGAAAGAGAGGTCGAATTTACATATCAAACACTAGGTATCAATGTTTCAGGAGTATCCAAATTTGGGTCCCTACCATTACACTTCTAGCTATATTTATGGTGATTTCTTGCTTTATTCTCTTGGAAATGGTGTTGAAAACTTAAACTTGGTTGCCTCATATGGTCATTTATATATATGTGTATATATATATATATATATATATATATATATATATAGATAGATAGATAGATAGATAGAGAGAGAGAGAGAGAGAGAGAGAGTTAACAAGTGGAAAAACTCAAATTTTCCAGTGAGTTTATTTTTTCTGGCAAAATGAAGTTTGGCCTTGATTCATTCATTTTTTTTCAAATTTCAATGATTTGGGTCATTTGAAATTGGGCCAAAACTCAATTCCTAATAGATTTGGAGAAGAACTTATGTAGAAAAGGGTTGAGTTTGTCAAATTTTAAACTAATCTAGTATTCTAAACTTGTTATGGATGGACTAATAATTTTAGATTGATTCAGTTGCAGATATTATATGTTAATTGTACACAATCCGATGACAAAAGATGTATTTCAAGACATTTAAACTATTTTTACATTAAAAACAACAATTTCAATTCAAAATTATAATTTTAACAAAAATAATCTCCAAAAAAATATAAAAAACATAAAATATTTAACTTTCTTAACACATTTCCTATATTAATATTTATTTAATATTAATATTGACTAACATATATGTAATTATATCACCTTAAACCAGTCCTTAACAAGATCCATACCTTTGACTGATGGGGTGCCTCCAATGTTGCTCCTCTCCATCCTGCGATTCATCACATTACTTAATTATATTTCAGAATAGTAATTAAAGATGTAACAACCTCCACAAATTAATGACTAAAGACGAATACCTGAATGAGCTTCTCTTCGTTTCAAGAATAAATTATTCTCTACTGAACAGGACCAACCACATGAAGGTGGAAGCTCTTTTGGCCCCTCCCCCTCTCTCACATCACTCTCATTTCCCCATACCCAATCTATCTAGATTTCACAACTATAATTAGAAATGACAGTAACATTAAATGTAAGCATAAAACATTCATCGCCATGTGCTAAAACAAAAAACATGAAAGAAAATAACATTCATGACATTTAGGAAAACAAAATACATTAAATTGGACCATAAATATATTGGATTTATATTAATAATAAAATGTCTAATCATTTGTTTTTCTTCTTCTTCTTCTTCTTCTTGGAATCCATGAAAGAACAAATTAAGTCGTCATCATCATCATTTAACTGATCCCCCACAGTTATTGGGCCTTCTTGAAGTGTTGCATCATCAGTACTCAACACCTCATGCCATGATGAACTTCTAGTATTTCGGCATGGAGGTTGAAGATGCACATGGGCATCCACTGCTGCAACAACAAAAAAAATTCAAGTGATGTCGTTATTCATTGTTCCTAGGGAAATTTAATTAATGCATATTTAATTACAATGTTTTATACCCGGATTAGCCAGTGCAATAGAAACATTAGTTGGTGTCCGCATTGTTGTTTCTACACTTGTTGATCTTCGCTCTCGATCGACATCTACACGCTCTTCCATATGAAACAATATAAGTATTTAGTACAGAATATACCCTAAATATTAATACTCATTGAAAAATGGAAAAACATTAAAAATGCGTGCATACCACTATGTAATGGTCCTTTGGCAACAACGCTTGAATCAATATGGGGGTTGGTATGTGGTTCAGCGGGTACATCCGGAGCATTGGTAGCATTGTTACTCTTCTATGAATGTGGAAAAGACACACATTGTTTTACATTTTAAATGAATAAAAAATATATTTTACATTACAAGTAATCAATGAGTAAAAACTAATCGACAAGTTTTTAATTTCATTTTATTTACCATGTCCTCTAGAGAGACACATGGTGATTGCCTCAAGCTTCTTCATCGTGCCACCATGCCATCAAAACCCTGCGTGAACCCGACCTTTAGATCTTCTTCTGTGTCTTGGTCATTGAACAAATCCCCCTGCATTGAGCAATATCAAAATCATTAGTCACTAGCTGCAATGAATTACATATTTAGTGACGATGATAAAAAAAAAAGTAAAATGTTTAGGCACTTACAACCCGTGCCTTCAATCTCCCATAACCACCTTGGCCCAGTTTATGTTGGTCGTGTTGGTCTTGTCTTGCCTTTGTTTCCTTGAAAGTGTCTTGGAGTCTACGCAATATTTTAAAATATGTTAGATATTGATTGTTTTCCTCGTAAAGTAAACAAAATACCATCATAGTAAATTGAAAACACCTCTTACCTTCTAGGGCCAGGTGGTTTCTTCCCTTGTGCTTTCATCGCTAATTCTCTTGCATCGAGAATAATTTCTTTCCACTCCCTCTTAGGGACAACCAAAGGGCGTTCGCACTTGGGGTCTTGTACTAATTTATTCCTATACACCTCTCTAACATGTTTCAAATGCTTGCCGGTCCTTTTTAGGACTTCCGGCTTATTGAACGAGTCACCAAACTTGCCAACCAGTCTGGAGATAAGATGGCTTTTCAGTTTGGAATCTTGTCGATTCCATCGTATTCAAATGGTCAGCCCAAAAAGTTCTAATGCATAGTCATGCAAACTATTGTAGAACACATTGTTTCCTGTAAAACATCGTCATCATTAGTAATTTAAATCTCACTGATATGTGATTGTTTAAACAATTATATAACAAGAATATCTATAAATACATATATTAAATACCCAGTAGTTGTACTATTTTTAGAGGAACCATGTCATGGTCGACCAAAAATGATATTGCGGTTGTTCCTATGCTTTGGATACGTGTAGCACCAGGGTAACAGTCAACGGAAGAGTGATCAGTTCCATGATCATGATCACCACCTGCACGATCTAGAGTGTGTTGTGGGGGTGTGGCATCACCCCTAGAAGCCATAGAATCGGTCTTAGGAGGCACACTTGGGGTGTAAAATATCCTGGTGGCTACGTGGCCATGGGGGTTCACTGATGCTACCAGGACCTTCCCCTTCCCCTCTCATCGATCTCACAAAATTATACAATGAGAAATATGTGTTAATTGCATATATCAAATTACAAAATTTAAAACCAAAAATTGATATTGTTAGATGACATGAATTACCCCATAATTTTCTATCTTAACGCGTAATTCATCTATCCTTTGGAAATCCTCAGCAGTTTCTGGCCCAGCAGCAACCAAATCCCGGAATTCCCTATTGGCCTTTCTTACGAACAATTCTATTGTCTGCAAGGGGTCTCTAGAATCAAATATCTCTTCATCACTTATATATTCATTGTTTTCGGTTGATGCGGTGCTAGGAACGGGGCCTTCGCCCCAATCAACGCTTTTTCCATGCTCAGGGCCTTTGCCCCAATCACCACTCTGGCAGAATTTCAAGAAGAATGTTAATACATGCAAAAAATATTGAAAAAAAAATATATGAACTAATGGAATATTGGCAAATATTATCAAATGAAACATTCACACATACAAATTAGCAAATATTTGGAAATGAAACATAGAGAAAAAATTAGCAAATGGAACATTCAGAAAAAAAAATATATTTCGTTACAAATGAAACATTCACAAATTAAGTAATCCCTTTTAAGTTTTGGTATAATGGGTTTTGTAAAATTCTGGGTAAAATTCATTGCAACTTGAAGTTCTTGGTATTCTATCTTGTGCGCTACTTCTTGGGAGTTGCGCTAGGCTGGGGAGGTGACTCTTTGATATCTCTTGGTCTATTTTGATGGTGATAAACTTGTAAACTCTTGAATTGATTCTTTTATAAGAAATGTTGTTGGGTTTTCTTCCAAGGTTGGTTTTGGTTTTCCTAGGATAAATTCTTGTGTTCTTGTGTCTACTGTGCATAGTTAATATTTCTAGATCTTGTTATTTCTGTTGCATTGTAATAGTTGAGATTCTCAGTGTATAGTTATTCTATGATAACTGTGGAATGAAACGAAATTTTTCATTGAAATTATAAAACAATAACTATCAGATCCGAGAATCAGAGAATTCAACAAGGATGTAGTAAGGTAGTTTCCATGAGAGCAAGTGATAAGTCGGCTCTATCAAATGAACATTTCCAAGCCATCTAGTGCAACATAAGGGCTTGCAATGGAGGTATGTATATACAACATTGATTTATGTTCTTCGAAAGGTGAGGAGGTCTGTAGAAGCATTGGATGTCTTTCATGTGATGTGTGTCCTTCTAAGCTAATAATGTGGAATTTCTACATTGAGATCCTTGGCTTGAACCAAATGTTGTGGTCTATAACGTTGTCTTAAATTCCTATGTTCCTTGGATGTAATGGAAAGGAGCCTTTTGGGTGTTGCAACAAATGAGGCAAAGTGGGTCAAAAGTTTTTCCAAGATGATTTGAATGGGGCCAAAGGATGGCTTGAAGCCCAAACCATTAGAAAGGATGTGCATCACATATTCAAGGGTGCAATACAAATCCTAAGAAATATGGGATAACTTCATGAAGGTCAAATATGGAAGATGGCCCATGGAGAAAGAAAATACATGTTGAAACTCAAGAGAGAGGTAGCGTCACCGTGTTATAGAGTTTTGGTGCTTCTAGTGATTATATCTCCCAAAATAGGAAAAAATATTCTAACACCCCATTTTAGATAACATAAAAACATTTCAAATGATTTATAATGCGCCCTCTAAAATGTATTGTAGATGCCAGTGTAGTTTCTCAAAGTTAACATAAGAGGCACATGCTTCATTCTATCCATGAATTGGTGATATTATGGTTGGGAAACTGTAGGTAAGATAAGAGAGGGATGGAATGAGGTAACCCAAGATTGTAAATGTTGACTGAAAACTTTTAGGTCGTGCTATGCTTGTGTGAAGATACAAGAACACTCGATGTTAGAGGGACAAGTGTAGAGGAACGCAAAATATGCCTAAAAGTAAACTATTTCAGAAATAAAATAAAATTTCGTCACAAATGAAACATTCACAAATTAAGTGATCCCTTTTTAAGTTTGGGTATAATGGGTTTTGTACCGTAGCAAAAGAAGGCGTTCCTGGGTCTACTCAATTCAGATTGTAATCGACCAACAGCTCTTCGCCTGCTGTTATTGTTTTCACCACACATACAAATATCCTATTACCTTCACGCTCCTCAAAAATGCAATTGGGTTCCTTTCTTTTTGTCCCAAGCCTTGTACTATTTATAATACCTGCAATATTCCCCGATGCCTTTGGCCTTCCATCAATATCCATAGTCGCTCCTTTATTCCTATTATTGTCTTTCAGTTGCATATAATTTGCGGTGAGTGCGTATCTCTGCATACTAGGTATATATTGGACCAGACTCAACCATACTCCATAAGTGTAACATGGTCCAACATTCTCAAACAATTCAACTAATCCGCCATATTTTACTTTTATGTTGTCCATGGAGAATAAACCAAGGCCATGGATGGATGACAGAGCAATGCGATACATCCTCTCATTAACACAGAAGTCGGTGTCCAACTCGGGCAGTTCCTTGGGTACCCACTATTTCAGTAGGTTTTTGTACCTCAAGGGAACCTCGATGTCACCTATGCTCTCATCGTCATAAGAGAATGATCCTCCTTCAACAAGAAAGAATTTCATGCGCCTACCAAACTTTCTTCTGACCTATTCACTTCTAGTTGATTTCGCCTTGTAACATGTGTTGGATATGTTTTCCCTTGTCCCTCTCGAAATTTCATCGCTCGAGCTGGATGATAGGTCTGATAGATACATATTTGGTTGTACCTACACTCCATCTAGGGAGAAGTAAACGTTAGGCCAACGATCTTCATATTATAGTATAGCTAAAGATAAACATTGAAAATATAACTTGACATGTAAGACTTTTACATCTAGGGTTGGAGCCAAACCTCTGATAAAACACAGAGTATTTCTTCACTCATTATTTTGGGTAGGTGTTGGGCCAAAATTATGTGGGAAGACAGAAGAAATAATTTAGAATTTCCCATCTAATTTGTATCTCACCTCTAATTTATGAGAACCCATGAGGGATTTCATCATGCTAGTTAGTAGGTTATATGGTGAAAAGGGTTTTTCTTATATGCATAAGCATTGGGTTCCCTCGATACACCAAATGTTGAAGAAGGAAGTTGTAATATAGATGACTAGAGAAAATGATTGTTATATTTGAGTAGAACAAAGGTAGAAAAAAAGCTTATAGAAGTTTTGTGGGTTTATAGAAGTTTCATGTTTCGTGGGTTTATATTACATCATGATCTAAGTAAAAAATCCTTACCCTTATTGAATTCATGCTACACAAGTGGGGTGGAACCAGTGGTAGAAGAACCGTGTTTCTAATGCAATGAATTTTGGTGACAATAATGATTTTTTTCATGGTTCCATTTTGACCATAATTTCAAGTTTTGGTGCCTCCAAATTCATCCATATTTTACAAAAACCTAAAATCCACCAAATTGATTAGAATTACCAAAAGTTGAAACCCAATTGAAATTGTTGCAAGAGGGTTGTTTTGTGTATATATTGTTTGACTTTGTATTGCACCACAAAATCCAACAAACAAGAGAAGAAGGCTTTGCAGCAATAGCTTCAAATAGATGGCACAAAGATGCCTGGTATTGTTCTTTCTTTCTTCAATGTGTTCATACTTGTACCAAATTGATACCCATAAAGAGAAAATTGATTTTTCCTCCATATAATGGGAAACATGTCAAAATGATACTGACATTATTTGTTAAGGTAAAAGGATGACTCAATTCAACTAGTTAATACAATTCCATATGTAAAGGATAATACAATTCCATATGTAAAGGATGAGATAGAAAATAATTCTCAAATTTCCTTTTAAATTTGAATTGAATTAATGTTTTTGAAAGCGTTCGATATTTAATCATGGCTAGTTGTATTATCTCAACTAGTGGGCTGCTAGAAATGCTCAATGAACAACATCTGATGCTCAAGCTTCATGTGTCTACAAATATCAAAATACTTGGAGACAATTTGTGGCTAGAGATTTCAACCAACATCTCTATAATAGAAATATTATATGAAGATGAAGGTTTTGGTCAATGAAAACTCATTGAAATGGTAGATTCAAAGGTTTTTTTATTACCTTGGTGATCTCAACGACTCCTTGTCAAATGCACTATAATAGAAATATTATATGAAGATGAAGGTTTTGGTCAATGACAGCTCATTGGAATGGTAGCTTCAAAGGATTTTTTATTACCTTGGTGATCTCAACGACTCCTTGTCATATGCACTAGGTGTTGGAATCTTGTTTAATGTATCGAAGTATTCAAATTACAGGCATGCTTTACTTGTTAAAGTCATATATGAGTATTCTACTCTTTGCATGAAAGATGCAGAGTCTGATAAAGATTCAGTGGAGATAGACCCTAGACTAGAGGAAATAGTAGAAAGAATGCTTGACAAGTGCATGCTAGATGGAAAGTTCCAATAGGATTTGGGAATTGCATTGGAGTGTCAAGACTTAAGTTAGAAGAGTTGATCTTAAGTTAGAGGTGATCTACCATTTCCTGATTATTTAAGCATTTGTGAGTGCCTCATGTTTCTACATGAGTTTGTGACTATTGCAAGTATATTGGAGAAACTCCTAAGAGGCGACAAGGATGATGCCTTGTTTTACTTTGAGATAGGTTTTGATTTTTTTGAAAATGAGGATTAGGTTTTCCTGATAAACGTTAGAAATCAACTTCCTAAGCCCAAGCATCAAGGCACCAAAAGTGCAGATCTTGGAAAATATCCGGTCGTGCAAGGTGATGTTTCTAATAATGTAAACACTACTTTGGTTCAAATTCCTATGGCAATGTATACCTCTAACGATGTACACATGACAAGCAATGAAAGGAGGAAACTTTGTATGAAGAGAAGATGAGAAAGAAGCATATTTTTCCCATTGGAGTGCAACATTCTAGAGAGCATGTGTGTGCGCCCATATATAAAAAATTGAGATTTCATTTAACCAAATATAAAAACGCAAACCCTCTGAATTGGGTCTAGAGAGGCTCTTATTGAAATAAGGTTATTTACCTATTGATAGGGTCTAAATGTCCTATTAAGCATGGGTTTAAACCAACAATTTTTTTTTAGGTTTTAAACCCCAAAATGATGGTAAGAAATCAGTTTGAAACATTATTCATGGTGTATTTGCCGAAATTTTAATGTCAATGTAGAATTTCACGCACTTAAAAGACAACAAAAACAATAAGTTTTGGTATCTTGGAAGAAGAAGTAGACTTACCATGGTTTTTTCCTCCTCCTCTCCCTCCTTCTCCCTTGCTACCGGCCTCCACTCTGTCATGTGTGCCTCCTTCTCCCCTGTCGTGCATTCCTTGTTCTTCCCTACTACCCTACCCTCCTTCTCTGCGCATCGTGAATGCCTTCTATGCTACCAGCTTCCCCTGCATGTCGTGTGTGAATCCTTCTCCTCCTCATCTCCCTCCTTCTCCTTCTCCTCCACTCTATGTGTGCAGACCGCGTGCAACTACTTGGGGGCCAGCTCAAAAAATATGAGCGCGATTTTTCGTTTTAGTTTTTTTAAATGTTGTTTTTTTGTTTTTGTTTTTGTTTTTGTATTATATATATATATGAGCGCATATCCACATTTATTTCAGCTGGGATTGAAGTTGGTTTATCAAGGCAGAGCTATGGGGTGGGGTAATCAATTTGGGATCATTTTGGATGAGGGTGATGCAAAATTCAACACAAAAGAGGAAGCAAAGTGGAGAAAGGGCACATGACAACGAGGTGTGGTAGTGGTTTTATTCGTAAATGGACAAGGGAAGGGGGGCATATGGACTAGTAGCATCTTTTCTCAATGATGGGCATGGGAGGTTGAAAATTTGGACTTGTTTTGGTGCTGCACTATTGGTAATTCGACCATCAAACTTGTATGGAATTTCATTACTTTGTAGGTTGATTTTCCCCTTTGGAAAATGGATGTTATAAGAGCCGGGGAATTTTCCTTGTACCCGTATTTCATCCTAGATTGCTTGGTTTTGGGACCTCTATCTATGGAGTTGGATAAGCTTGATTGGAAGGTCAATTGGTTCACAATTGAAAGTGTTGATCTTTGGAAGATTAAGAAGATTCTATGAAGGCATGAGGAGGTCTCCCTAGGCCAACAACAATGTCATTTTATCCCTTACCTCTAGAGTTGCAGAGCCAGAGCACTCCTTTGCATCACATAATGTCAACCGACAAGCCTTATTTCACCAAAATGCATAATTGACACTTTTGAAGTAGAGTGTGGCATGCTTAGAATTTTGTTGGCTTCACGGAGGATGGAGAATCTCTCATTGCCATCCAACAATCAAGGAACTCATAGTTCTATTCATGGAGGGGATATTGAGGCAAATATTGTTTTTCAAAACCAAGTGCCAATGGATATAGGAGTAGGCTACTAATATACATACAAGGAGCACAAATATCAAAACAACATGTAGGTTTAATACATTATGTATGTTTTTTAGAGTTTGATGTATTTAGAGACAATTTTATAGGAAAGCATCATATAAGAACACTTGAAATGTTGGTTTAATGTCTTTTTTTACCATAGATCTGAATATAAAAACATTCTCTATAAAGATAATCTATGTAACAATAGAAGTACTCATTGTTTACCTCAACACAATATAATTTAATATATTAATACAAGTTTAATTCCAATTAAAAAAATATTGTAGAAACATATATGTTTATAACTTTTCCAAACATATTCCACATTTATATAATTTTTTTCAACTTCCCACTTTTTCTTAAATAAAAGGATATAAAATTACTAAAAATGGACAATATTTTACTTTCCTAACCAAAAACATGATATAAACAAAGTATAAAATGTCATGCCAATTGAACATATTTTATTCCTTTTAACTCTCGTAAAAGATATAAGTGTACTAACAATTGAACACAATTTTCTTTCCTAAGTAGCGTGTGTGTTTTCTTTTGATAAATAAAACAAAATTATTTGTATACTTGTATATTCCCTTGATATGTATGAAAGATTTCATGAAGACCGTTGCTCCTTTGAAATAGAAAGTGAAAGTTGGATGAGACTCTCGATATCGGC
>JASDQU010737654.1:2505-16000 GCA_032191745.1 Picea mariana
GCATAGATCTGATAATATTCACAATCTATCTTGACAAAATGGCTCATCTAGCCAGGCTAACAATCTCCAAAGCTCAATCCAATCCAAGATCCAAAATCAAAATCTAACCTTCTCCATGAGAGCTCCTCTCCTTTTATAAGTTGAAGAGGATAAGGTGAGGAGGTTAGGATGATCCCACTAAATCATGAAAGCGAGTAAGATCCAAACCATTCAGATGCCACCTCACCATGGAAGTTTCTCCTTCTAGAAGCATCGAGAAGATGCTCGTTTTTCCAACGTATGAGCATTCTCGCACCCTGCCTATATAGCAACTTGTGAACACTTCAAAACCTAGCTATGGTGCAGCCTGGAAAAATCAGGCATTTTCTCACCCTAGCTATAGTGCAGCATGCAAAAATCCTCTTTAATAGGGTTTTTACATAGGGAAATGTAACTTCTTTTCTCAGGAAAAGTTCTTCTCCCTTCTTTCTTCAGGAACTCAGGCCACGGGAACTCAGGCCACTGACCCCTTTGAAGGAAACATATAGGTTTACATCATTAATAGTCATAAGGATGAAGAAAATAATGTGTAACAATCCCTCACTTGTCAAATGATTTTCCCAGGAGGGTAAAAACATCCTCTTTTTGAGCTTGAAGTCATGTTTGGAGGGATAGAGCATGGTGGCGAGGTGCCAATCATTTAAAACATGGATGTTTTGAGGAGAAGAGGGTATTCACCATGATGAAAGTGTTTATATTCTTGATATGTTGACTTTGGAGGCCTACCTATGCTTATCCAACACCACCAACTTCTTCAAAGTGGAAAAACGTCCCCTAAACGAGAGACATCCTTCTAAAATTAGGGATTTCTTATGTGCAAAAGTGAATTTTAAATGAATTACTTTGTAAATGGGGAAAGATTAGGGATGTTGACCCCTAATATTGTTTTTTACCCCTTAATTTGTGGACAAGTCACCTTGGTGACATTTTTATAAATAAGAGATCATAAGATCTCATTTTAACATAACTCTCCCTCATTATGAGAAGTATTGGTATGACATTTCAGTTGTCTTGTGCACTTGTTTATGGCTATCTTGATAAATGGTTTATGGAGGAGTGAGGAGCTAGCATTGGATGATGTTTTTCAAGCTCTTATGGTGGGTTATCTTAGTATCTCTCTTGATCTTGGTATGGTATTTTACTATTATGCTATCATTTTTTCAAGTCAAGGATTGTTGTGCTAGGATATAGGTGGGAAGTATAAGGGCATACACCCCCACCATAGTATTCATAATTTTATTGCTTCATCTTATTGATTAAACAAGTTTTTTCTAAGAGAAGTATAAGGGCATACACCCTCTTAGCTTAAATCCTATCTAGAGAAACTTTCGTTGGGAAGTAAAATGGCTTACACCCCCAAGGAGGTAGCTTCTTTATCTCTTACTTCATTTGAATCTATTAACCCAATAGTAAAGGCACTAGTCATATATTTGTTTTTCATTGGAGATATAATATCATTTCCTTGGGAAACATGAATTTTTATCTTCTGAAATATCTCTTGCTTGGAGTTGGTTTGCCTCACTGAGAGGAGTCTTCCTTTTCTAGGGCATCGCCTCTATCCCACTACTTCTTTCTATTGTTATATAATTACATCTTCAACCATTAGGGCTGCATAAATCCTAAATCATTTTCTTGAATAACTCCCTTATCAACCATTAGATTTTGCTCAAAGTTTGCACACTTATTCTCCTTGGTCCAACACACTTTTTGGCAAAGTTTAAGGGGATTTCATTGCTTGATTTTCTTGATGTAATACATTGAGCGTTACATCCATAGGGATTGTTATCCCCTATCCCAGGGATAACTAATGTATCGATGCCCACATTTCCTAGACACAGAGTACCAGGAGCCTAAACGACTTGAGCATGGCCCTGGAGGGCCCATCCTTTTCTTCTACAATGCCTCTAGTTTGTCAGTAGTAGCAACATCCATCACATCGGCCTGGTCCTATAGTAGAAATGGGTCTTGATCCATGAGGTAATGAGTCCAGGTATCATGGTATGTGTCACTCCGATTCTAAAAACATTTTAATATGTGCATTTAATTCTTTTTTCTTCTAACGCGTGCTTGGACCTTATGCCTTTCCACTTTACCACACCTAGGGGGAATGACAGGATGCCCTAGTAAGTTGGTTCCCAAAGGGTTTGAGTTTTCACTGGGGGGATTCATGAAAGGTCATCTTCCGCTCCCACCATACATACCACTTTTCATCTTTTTCCTGCTTATCCATCCCATACACTGGTTGGGGCATTGAGTTGGCCAAACTAGCCAAGGGTTGTACCTTACCTTGTGGGAAGAAGGGGATAAAGTCCCAGAGGGTAAAATTATTTGGAAAAACATAAAATCCAAAATAATGAAACCTTCATATGCTTCACCCAGGGATCCATGAGAAAGCAATATAATGCTTCTCAGAAAGAAATAGAAGGACCTGTAAAAATAATAAAACAAGGCCTAGTTGGAGGATAGGGGGTATCATCACAAGCCAGCCTATTAGGTCCATGGGAATGTAGCGGTATGACACTACCATTCATCTAGTCACCATGCTAGGGTAGTGGATTTTGGTGGCATAGCGAAGAGAAAGGGGGTCTTATCATGAGCCAACCTTCTCATTTCCATGAAATACTTGTGGGTAACATTGTCACCACTGGTCACCACGCTAGGAAAGTGTCCCCTAACTATTCTCTTGGAAGAAAAAGAAAATAAGAATAAAACATAAAAGACATGAATGGGTTTGGAAACATTTGCATACATGATAAGGTGCAGCTCACCCTCTTCAAAGGCACCCACAAGTAAGCCATACATTTCCCTGTTATCACTGCACCCATTGCCCAGACATCCCTTACCACCTCATCCACTTACATGGCATGGATTTGAATTCACCTAGAAACATCCCACATTCAATGATCACTAGACCAATAGAACATCCTAGCCTCCCCTTCCAATCTTGGCTTGTAGAATAGCATAACATATTTGAGCACTTGTCTTGGAAAGGGGGTTTCATGCACATGTTTAAATAACTTGATGATTAGATGTGATTGACATTGTTATGATACCTGTGACATATGAGCCCATGGAGGGCATACTTTTTTATGTTGTAGGTCCACACCCTATGGATAGGTACATATGGGGAGATGATTAGTTTGGAACTCCATAGGACTAAAATCCCACCAGATGGATGTTGAGACCCAACCAGGGGTAGAGACAGATCAGGGATTTGTACCAAAGAGAGAGGAAGGCGTTCAACCAAAGAAATCCTGGCAGGCCTGGACTTAGGGATTCTTTCCCTTTTCACCATGATGTAGGCCTTGGAAGGCCCATGAAATCACCCATGTCACCCAACGTTTTGGATTCTTTGGAGGAAGTTGTGTGTCAATGTGGCACGTGTAGCGAGGTCCTAAGGCCCAAGGAGGCCTAAAGTTTTTCTCCATGAGGCCAAAATTTCCCTAAGAAGGCCTAATGTCACCCTAAATGGGCATGATGTCATCTTTACAACTTGATTTAGAGTTTTATTATGACATTTAATGTAAAAACTAGATATTATGTGTAACTGGCCATGTCGACCTTTTTGACCTAATTCTGGTCATTGATATTGTATAAATAAGGGCCTTAACCCTTGTCTTATTCATCATCTTTCACTCACACTTGTGAGGAATTAAATCTGTGCCCTATATAGGGTTACTTGGATGAAATTTTAGGTGCACCTATTGAGGAAGGCTAAATCTTGGAGTATTTTGGTAAGTTTCTTGGTGGAAGTGTTCAACTAGGGTTTTTCTTAATGATTCTTGATGTATGTAAGTGAAAATCCTGCAAAACTTCTTAATTGAATGGTTATAGTCTTGTTTATCTTGCATTTACATGAAGATTATGAAATTGCTTGTTTAAACCCTAGGAAGACTAACACATGTTATTGTCCTAGCTTTAAAAGACTTGACCTACTAGATCTTATCAAGAGGTCGATTTTCTTGAAACATTTTCTATGGCCTTGCCATTGCAACACCCTAGTTTTATTTGGTTCATCTTATCCATTTTTTTGCTTCATCATTGAGTTAAAGAAGGAGGAAAATCTACTAAGGCCTAGGATTACCTACACCTTAGTAGCTAGTTTCCCCTAGGGTTTGATAGTTGGAGCCTTGGGTTACCAACACTCCATCTATTCATCCCTCTTGTATTTGAATCTCATACTATCATCATTTTCCTTCAACATTTGCTGCCATATCATTGACTCCATTTTCCCTAAAAGAACTAGTCTAAGACTCCTTATTGAGTGATTGATCAAAACCATAAAAACCTATACTCTAAGATTTTCACTAACTACTTCTAATACTAGAATAGCCTAACCTACTAACATTATTGTTTTTGTTACTAAATTAAGATACAACCATACATTGCAGCATTAAAATATTCTAAAAGCAATTGAAAAAGTTGATTAATGCATTGCCTTGTTTGCTTCTAATAAATGCTAGTATTATGAGGTTAATGGTTGATTATTCTTAGTCATTTTGAAGTTGTTTCAAGGCACTCATTGTGAAGTATTTCCTCATAAACATTGTTTTTATAATTTTATGTTTACTTCATCATTATCAGCCAATTTATTTTATTGATAAATTATGTGGTTTTATGAAGTGATAACCAACAAGTTATACTTGCAATATATATAGTTTCTCGTTACTTTTCTCTGGGCAGGTACATCTTGATATATTATGACTTCATTGATTATAAACCTGGGACTTTCTGATCAGTGGTGACTTGTGAGAGGGGACCTTTTGATATCCATTTTGACCTTGCCTTCTCAAACCCCTAGGTCACCGAGGACGTCTCCCCTGGGCCTTCAACCCTAAATAGAAAGAGGAATCTTATTGAGGTGACAGTGATAGGATAACCTCAAGTTACGCAAATTGCTTTCCTTTTACCTCTCCTTCTATCAAAGTACAAATTGTGCGATAATATTTTGGCATCGTTGTTGGGGAACATTGAGTCAATATTCCTCAAACAACACTTTTTCGATAAGCCTTCATCCAGATAAATTTTCTTACAAGCTTACCTAGTGACTCCACTGAGGGTGATTCCCTCATTTTTTTGATAATTTCAAGAAAAATATCTGGCAACTCCACAATCCACATGGAGGTACACCAACCCTCCCAAATCCTTTAGAAGAAAGCCTCCCTAAAACTCTCTCGTAGTAAAATCACTTTTTGGAGGCAATCTTCCCTTAAATACACTGTCCAGCACATGAAATCAGACTGCCATTCCAAACCAAGCCAATAACCAAAAAAATGGTCATACAAACTTTTAAAACCGCTAGACATGATAGCTATACCGGGATACCCTAGGAAAATGTTCCCAAAGTATGAAAAATGGTTGCCCAAATTCACCAGAAATGATGCAATCAACATCGAGGATCACATGTGCAATTTTTGGGCCTTCTTCCAGTTCATCCCATTAGTGATGATGTTGAATATTTAGCTATGAAATTTTTCTCTGCTACCCTCCATGATGGCACAAGGAATTGGTACAATGGTATTCTTGATGGCGGTATTAAAACCATGGATAGGTTGGAGGAATGTTTCCTCAAACGATGGAGTGTCAAGGAGGACTCCAACATGTTGCTAATAATGATGAATAACCTCACAAAACAGGAGAATGAGACCATTAGATAATTCCACAACAAGTTTGAAACCTTGTTGCAAAAGATCCCTATGAGTCATCATCCTTCTCCTAGTTTCCTTCTTTTCATCTATACCAAAGCCTTTACAGGTCATCTAGGGTATATCCTCAAAGATAAAACCCTCAAAAAATCCAATAAGCCCAAGAAGTAGCCACAAGGATCGAAGACAACCTTTCATCATCCAAAGTTGAACCTTTCTCAACCCCAAGAGTCAGGATGGACTCTAAACCTAAGATAGTCCACAATGTTGAAGAAATCTCAGACATTAGTGCTAGCTGGAAAATTTACAACTATCTGTAGATGGCATGGTAAAAACCCAAGAGATAATGATGAATAAGAGTGTCAACCTAGAAAGGAATCAACAACAAGCCCCTAGGGTTCCTTAAAAGGGTCAATTTCATAAAGGGAACCAAGTTTTTAGAACAAAGAATGATCAAGAGGTTCCAAATAATTTATCCCATGCAAACATAGTGGATGAAAACCCTTGGTGCTTGCAATGTAGTGAGTCACACTAGGAGCATGAATTCCCACACAACAATGGAGGCCATGAGCAAGTAAACATAATGGACCATATCGTAGAGGACCGCGAGATCTTTCCTAATATTGCTACTAAGGAACATCAAGAGGGCATAAAGGAAGAGGATAGAAAGTATAGGATGGAGGTGATAAATAACCTGGACCAAGAATCAAGAGAAAACTTGAAGAAACAAGAATTCCAAGTGTATACTAGATAAAAGAAATTGAACCAAACTCTCTCTATCAGTCATGCATCATCTCAAACAAGTCCTCCACCCATGAATATTCTCCTTCCTAAGAATCCTCCCACAATTGAAAGAGTGGACTTAAACTTTGACTTTGAAGGGGAATTATCCAAAATGCAAGTGACCATCCCCTTGAGAGAAGTCATCAAGGTACCATCCATCAAAGAAAGATTTCATAATTTTTTCAAAGAATCAGATGGACCAATGGACCCTCCTATTATGCTACAAGTTGATCACTTTAGGGTCCAGTATGATGAACACCCACATTTCGTCATGACCTTATTGATAAATAACAAGTTCCTTAACAATTGTATGTTGGATTTAGGGGCAGGTCCCAACATGATGTCTCTAAATGTCATGGAACAATTGGGCCTAAAAGTCACATGACCTTATAGGAATGTGTATGTATTTGAGTCTAGAGCCATACCCACACATGGGGTGATTGAAAATATGGAAGTATGCCTTGGAAGATACCTGAGAGACTAATGCATATGGACATTGTAGTTGTAGATGTCCCAGATGGGCGGGGAATGTTGTTTTGCAGGAAATTTGTTGCAATGCTGGGAGGCACTCTAGAGATGGACCTCACTTATATCAATGTGCCTATGAAAGTTGGAAAAATAAGTCGTCTCTCGAATGTGCCAATGACAAAAATCCATGTGTGAGAAATTAGTGACCACATCAAAACTGACGAAGCACATGAGCCAGTCATAGAAGGTCTTCCTGAATTTTCTCCTGATGATATGCCTTTTTCTACAGAAGAAGACTTTGATCAAATACAATGGTTGAAGAAGGAGGATTATCATCAACTCCTGAAAAAATATAATGACAAGGAAGTTGGGTTTTTCAAGCTATTAAAGAAAGGAGAAGATAGTGTATTGATCCACCTATCCCAACAAGAAGTTTTCATGGCAGAGTCCCACCCTCCTCCCTCAAGACAGTACACCAAGGTTGTTCAAGAAAAAAACAAGTTTAGAACTAGAGATTACAAAGAGGGAGACACAGTATGGATGTGGGACACAAAGAAGGGAGAGCCTACTAATGTCAAAGGAAATGCACAGTTTTGGCTTGGACCCTTCAGAGTTGGAAGAAATTCAGTCAATGATGCCTACTATTTGTCTACATTGGAAGGAAGAAGGCACCCATTACCAGTTAGCAGGCACCTCCTCAAACCCCATTAGGGGGTAGAGACTTTACTTCACAGGTAAGTAGAGGTAAGTAGGTAGGCATTTTCATTTATTGTATATACCATTTGCATTTCATACTAGAATAGTTTTTATTTCCATTTGTATATATGCTTGCTTTCATTTTTTGTACTATATATATATATATATATATATGAGTCAGAATCCTTCTGAAACCAATTCCTAGGGTGTGACGGACAATTTCTCTTACCTATTGAATTTGTGAATCCCTATTGCAGTAGGGGTAATATCACCATCCCAAATGATTACTAATACACTTATGTTGAGATCAAGCAGGTCACGGGTTATGCCAAAGATGTTGAGGTTCTCATGCACTCTACGGTGAGCACATGTCCCTGAGTTGGAGCCAGATGTTATCCCCTAGCCTAGGGATAACTAAGGAGATTATGTCTCGAGGCCCATAGGTCCAAGAAATGGAGTACTGAGAGCCTGATCGACTTGAGCATGGCCCTAAAGGGCCCATCCTTTTCTTCTTCAACGCCTCCACTTTGTTAGCAACAACAACATCCATCACATAGGCCTAGTACTGCAACAGAAATGGGTCTTTCTCCATGATGTAATGAGTTCAGGTATCATGGTATGTGTTAGTATGATTCTCAAAACATTTGAATATGTGCATTTAATTCTTTTTGCTTCTAACATGTTCTTGGACCTTATGCCTTTTCACTTGACCACACATGGGGGGAATGATAGGATTCCCTAGTAAGTTGGTTCACACAGGGTTTGATTTTCCACTGGGTGGATTCATGAAATATCATCATCCGCTCCCACCATAATTACCACTTTTCATCTTTTTCCCACTCATCCATCCCATACACTGGTCCGGGCATTGGGTTTTCCAAACTATCCAAGGGTTGTACCTTACCTTGTGGGAAGAAGGGGTTAAATTTCCAGAGGGTAAAAGTAGCTAGAAAAATATAAAATCCAAAAGAATGAAACCTTCAGATGCTTCGCCCAGGGATCCTCAAGAAAGCAATAAAATCCTTCTCAGAAAGAAACAGAGGGACGTGTAAAAATAATAAAACAAGACCTAGTTGGAGGATAGGAGGTCTCATCACGAGTGAGCCTATTAGGTCCATGGTCATATAGAAGTATGACACTACCATTCATATGGTCACCATGCTAGGGTAGTGGCTCTTGGTGGCATAGCCAAGAGAAAGGGGGTCTCATCATGAGCCAACCTTCTCATTTCCGTGAAATTCTTGTGGGTAGCATTTTCACCACTAGTCACCACACTAAGGCAGTGTCCCCTAACTAGTCTCTTGAAAGAAAAAACAAATAAGAATAAAATATAAAAGGAATGAATTGACTTTGAAACATTTTCATCCATGAAAAGGTGCAACTCACCCTCTTCAGAGGCACCCATGGGTAAGCCATACATTTCCCTGTTCTCACTACACCCATTGCCCATACATCCCTTACCACCTCATCCACTTACATGGCTTGGATTTGAATTCAACCAGAATTATCCCACATTCAATGAGCACTAGCCCAATAGGACATCCTAACATCCCCTTCTAAAACTGGCTTGTAGAATAGCATAACATCTTTGAGCATTTTTCTGGGAAAGGCGGTTTCATGCACATGTTTAAATAACTTGATGATTAGATGTGATTGACATTTCTATGATCCATGTGACTTATGAGCCCATGGAGGGCATTCATGTTGATGTTGTAGGGCCACCCTGATGGACATGTACATATGGGGAGATTATTAGTTTGGACCTCCTTAGGTAAAAAATCCCACCAGATGGATGTTGAGACCCAGCCAGGGGCAGAGATAGATCAGGGGTTTGCAGCAGAAAAAGAGGAGGATGTTCCACCAGGGATAGTTTGGCAGGCCTAGACCTAGGGGTTTTTTTCCCTTTTCACCATGATGTAGACCTTGGAAGGTCCATGACATCACCCATGACGTTACCCAACGTTTTGGATTCTTTGGAGGCAGTTGTGTGCCAAGTGGCACATGTGGTAGGGTCTTGAGGCCCAAGGTGTTGGAGTTACTTCACACACACCTAGGATTTATTTTTCCTAAGATTTTTCATTATTTATTAGTCATAATTAGTCAATATCCAGTCTCCTATATTTTAGGAGAGAATATTCCACCTGGAGAATATTCTCTTTCAATTGACACTTCAGTTTGACTAGTTGAGTTGAGTCTAGATGTTGCATTGGTTTTGTCACCATGAAACATTGGGATCATCATCATGATAATGCACACTTTCCTTGGGATCATCACCAGACTGGTGCATTACCCTTTATTCCTTGATATACTCCTTAGTACACTCTATTCATTCATTTATCTGAAGACTAGTTGACTAGTTAACTCATCTAGGTGGCAATTCACTCCTGTAATTTCCTAAGAGACTAGAATAGGTGGCAGTTCACTTCTGTAACTGCTAGTGTGTGTCCAGATCACTCTAGACCACCACTATGGCACATTGGTTCTCCTATAGTGTGCATTAATTGATTTATACAGAGTATATCATGTGTAAATTATTCATTATTCATTACGGTTAATGAGAATTCTTCTATTTGTTTTCTCCTTCTTCTTATTTCTCAATTTCTCTCTGCAAATGTGTGTAGTATTTTCTAGCTAATTATCTGCAGTTTCAACACATTTACATGGTATTAGAGTCGATAGAGTGCTAAGCAAAATCTACACCAAAAAATTTTGCAAGTACAAAAGATTGAAGACATTGAAAAGATGGCTTTCCAAAAAGAATTCATTCTTACACCTTACAACTACTTTGCATGGAAGGATAAAATAGCCATACATATCTAAACCATAGGATTGTACAAGCTAACCTTGAATACATATATAGAACCGACATCATCCATAGAAAAATCCAAGTACTTAAATCGAATGGATGAAGCACTCAGAACAATTTGCAGTCTTATTTCTCCTAATCTCATTTTTCACATATCTTCATGTAAGACTCCCAATGAAACCTATACCACCTTGGAAGGGATATTTGGAAAACAATATGAGATGAGGAGACATGTGCTAGAGGTGGAATTTCTCACATTGGATCCAAAAATATTCGACAATATCCAAGATTTGTTTACAAAATTCAAGGATTTACTGTCGCAACTCAAAGCTTGCGGGGTTGATAAATCTAAGGAGGAGAAACAAATGGTTCTCAGCATTCTCTCCAAACTTGGTCCTGAATTCTTTGTATTCATATCCACATTCCATTTTGTCATATTCACCTCTAGATCCACCTGGAAGATGTCTTCTCTTGAGGAATTTATCGAATCCCTGACACAAGAGCAAACCAAGCTCATCAACATGGGAAAAATCAAAGGACCAAAGGCGCATGCACTCATTATGAAATATGGCATCCACAAATATCATAAATATAAAGATAAATACAAAAGTAAATCTCATGCACATTTGAATAAGGAAGGGTACACAAAACCCTTCACTGATGCCTTCGGATCTGATGCAGGAGCATCGCCAACACATCAAGCAAGCCAGCGCGGAAACGGAGGACAGTTGGACGAGCGCTAGCATAAATTTTGAAAAAACTTTGGAATTGTTGTGAAAATATTAAATGAGCCATTAAGATAGAGGCACACTTGTATATGTAAATGGACCTTGAGCCTTTAAGCTCTAGTCCTTAGTAGATAGGAGGCATTTTATGAAAGTTAATGTAAGGTAGATAGAATTTAATTCTAGACTAGACAGTTTGAGAGCGCAAGAGGAAAATGGGATATAGACACCCTCATTGTGCATTGTAACATTATTGGAGCAGGAGAAGAGCAAGATCATGCAGAGAGCTATGTGAAGAACACCCATGTATAGATATTTGAATTAATAGAAGAGCTTTGATTCAAATTCATGGTTTTGTGTTTGTTCTCTGTGTATGATGTTGATATGCTCATGAATGGTTGCTTCCTGTTATACATTTTCTTTTATATGATGTTGATGTTATTTCATGTTTGAATTGAAGTCTGAGAGGAAGAGAGAATGAGTTTCAATTGTTTCTCTATTTGAGCCAGAAAATTCCTGCAAGGAGTGCAGTTGAAGTGTCTGCAAGGAGTGGATTGACAGGGGGTTCAGATAGAGATAACTTTTTCTCTCATTCATCCCAGAAGTGCAGTTGGGCACAAAAGCCATGCAAGGAGTGCGCAGGCTGAGGGAAGTTCAGGGTTGCAAACCTGAGTGAGAAGTGAAGAAATGCTGCTGCAGGTGTGCGCAGAGTCGAAGACTTCAACCCTTAGACATTGTTGAAGGGTTGCCGCCAGGGGTGCGTGCAAGAAGTTTCTTGAAGGACTTGAAGTCATGAGAAAGCTCAGGAAGGATAGGCCTTTGAGTTTGTTGAAGGATAGTGTAGAGGAGTCGTGCCTTGGAAGTTGCAGAAACGTCGTAAGTTTGTGCACAGGGCGACGAGTTAATAGAAGGATACTTGGTTATTCGCAGAAATCGCCAAGGAGAAACGGATGGTCGGAATTTTCCGAGAAGAATTCGCGAGGATCCATGTGTCGTTGGATCTTACAGAGTTGCAGGGGAGATATTACAGGTATTACAAAGAGTTTAAAGATCAGGAGGGGCAGGCCGTTGATCTGAATCATAAGGACTGTTGGATCCACACGTATATCGTGTATCGGGGTTTCATAAGTTGGAGCCCACAAATTTGGAATTAGGACTCGCGAAATCACAATCTGTGATTTCCTAATATTTAAAGGGTAGCATGGGCCACTACGGATTTAGTGGAGTACAGGTGGCACCAACTATCGAATTTTCACAGCGAGAAGTCCGAGTATTGGACGTGAGGATTCACAAACCCACGAAGTCCGAAGTCCCGAAGGGGAGACGGGACCATTGAAAAGTCAAACTACGAGCTCATAAAAATTTTGGCACATCGGGACTCAGGAGTCAGAGAACCGAGTGCTTGATATCGCGATAGGAGAAGTCCTAATAGGTAAGGGAAAGGTTAGCGTTGACTGAGGTATCGGGTCTCGGCAATCTGAGAGTATAGCGCTTGATCATTGAGCTCGCGAAATCATGAAGTCCGATCCTCCGAGTGCAGAGAGGGGATCGCAAGGAGAAGTCCCAATAGAGAAATAGAAGAACCTTTGAGTTCTTCGGGTCATGGTAGAAGAGGAAGATCCTGTGAGCGGACGTGCCCGAGGGTGTTGCTACGTCAGTTTTGGTATCAGAGCACAGAAAGATTCTTTGCTTTCTGTAGCAGAGAGAGAGAATTCACCATGCCGCCGAGGAGAGAAAGGAAATCACCTGATCCAAAGGATAGGGAGGTGCAGAGACGAAGAGGTAGGCAGATGGAAAATCCAGAAATGGAGAGACAAATGCGTGATCTCTGAGAAAGACTCGAAGACATGGAGACAACGCAAAGACGCATAGCTAGCGCAAGGGATCTGAGTGATTCCGAGAGAGAAATTGAGGCTGAACATGAAGAGGAGCTTGCAGTCGAAGATGCATCAAATGAGAGTTTGATCAAAGCTATTTCCAGGATGGGTGCAAGAGAAAAGATGGACATTCTAGTTTACGAGGGGAACTTGGATGCAGAGGAGCTTCTAGATTAGATTAGAACTCTGGATACATACTTCGATTATGAAGATGTCGAAGAGGATAAGAAAGTCAAGCATGATGTCACACGCTTGAAAGGACACGCAACATTGTGGTGGGATGAACTACAAGCTAACAGACGCTGCAAGGGCAAGTAGAATATCAAGAGCTGGGATAGGATGATCGCGAAGATGAAAGCGAAATTCATCCCTAGGGACTATCAAATTACTTTGTTCAGGAGAATGCAGAACCTGAGACAGAAGCTGATGACAGTGAAAGAATACACTGAGGAATTC
>JASDQU010737654.1:58673-73734 GCA_032191745.1 Picea mariana
CAAATACACTAATTCTCTTCATGTCTCATTACATTGCTTGAACCCCTTTATATAGTGCTACCATCACCTAAGAACATTCTAGAGGAGGAATCTTCTAGAAGTAGAACCTTCTAAGAAGTCCTCTTACATTTATTATATCTAATTACCCATTTATTATATCTAACTACCATAGTGGACCTATTCCACTTTACATTGAATGACCTCCACTATTATCACTATGGGCACTCTGCCCCCCCCCACCCCCCCCCCACTACCTCTCTAACTACCTTACAGTTTATATATAAATTCACCATGAATTCGCATAAGGTATGTATAATTGGTGTTTTTGTAATGGTCTTGTGATAAATCCAACCTAGTTCGATGATTATGAATATATAATTCATGGTTTGCTTGTAACAGGGCGAAATCATGGTTCGATCCTCCATCTAGTACCTCGTCCAAGACTCCATTCAACACTTGATCCGACACGTGATCCGACACTCCATCTGGCATGCGATCCGACACTCGGAGCGCATTGGAGCTGGCAGTTGGTACATTGGCAGCCTTTGGTGGATGAATCGGGGATCTGGGTTTTGTGCCCCCTCATGGCCTCCAGCTACAAAGATCAACACACCTCAGATTGGGTGGTTGTAGTGATCATTGAGTGGCTCAATAAATTACTAGAAGATGTTGTTGTTTGAACTCATTTAATGATTTTGTTGTTTTTAGAAAAGGTCAACCTCTGAAGCTGTAATCATCTATAAATACCACTATCTGTGGCATGAATGAGGAGAAGAATTTCATTTTTTTAATACAGACATTATCTGCAATTTTGTTCCAGACTCTGTTTTATGATTAATGACAGTATTGTGTTGATTTAGCACCTTTTTTTTCTTGTTGGAGTGTAGCCACTATCTGCTGGGGGTCCCACCAGTGGTCTAGGTGACTGTGCATATTAGTATATATTTTTTGTTCATCTTGTTGCTTATTTAGAATTTACAATTGTTTCTTTACTGCATGTATTTCCCAATTTTAATTGTTGATTATATTTCAATTATAACTCGTTAATCTAATTTTTTTTACTTAATTGCAGATTGCTTGATTTAATTGTTTATATCATATAAAGACATCCATGGTTATCTGTTGTTTGCAGGTTGTAGGAGCTGGTTAATTGTAGTATTGTGTCTTTTCCCTTCTTAAATATAAATAATCCTGCAGGATACTAATTGATCCAGGAGGATATTGGTGGCCACCCACCTATTCCACTTGGATCCCCACCATTACTTCTTTCATTTTTTCAGTTTCCACACAGTTTACTATTTTTAGCAGTTTTTCGGGTCCTGAACTTCTGGAGCCGTTTTGAGGCCTTAAACAACATTTTTTGGGAAAACAGGGAGCAACAAGCATTATACATGATGTTTCTCACCCAAAAGTTGTAGTCCTCGGACAGATCTTTCTAACAAGGTATGGAATGCATCAAACGGAGATTGTATGCCAAAGTTACGTCCCCGGAAAGTTGATGTACCAACTTACTCAAACGGGGCCCATAGTCTTGGTGTTTCATCTCCTAGGGTTAGGTCTTTGAATGTTTAGGGTTTTCCATTGTTTCTCAATAATAATAGGCCTTCGAGCCTCATTGTAACACAGTTCAGAGGCCAATAGCCGCCACATCTCTTCTCAGAGATAAGCTACTAGCGCCCTAGCTAGTTTATTTCCATTCTGTCTGTAAGCATATTTCAGTCATTTGTTATTAATGAAATGAAGTCTTATTTCCACTGCATCTCTGTGTTTATGTGTATTTCTTTATTTCATTGTGTTCCTACATAAATCCGGATCAGTGGTATCAGAGTGGTCTGCTCATTCTCAATCCTTCTTTGCATGTCCCCAATGAGGTCAGGGTATAAGGAGTTGGGGCTTGATCTAGTTGAACCTTTGCAAGATCAGCCTCACAAACCCCGACGACCTCCCATGGGGGAAGAAAATAAATATGAGGGAGCACGAAATCCTATCAAAATGTTGCTCAAGGAGACCCTCGAGAAAAAAAGGAATGCGATGATGGACAACTTTGCCCAGATTCTTCAATGGATTCCCAGTGGCAGCGCATCGACATGCAACAGCCACTCTGGAGGCGCCACTCCTTTTAAGGTACAAGTAAACTTTGACATTCCCATATTTGAGGGCCAAATAGATGCAGATGCCATAGATAGATGGTTGAATCTGTTAGAAGGATATTTCTTGGTTCATGACTTTTCCGACCGAGAAAAGATTATTTTTGCACTCCTCAAAGACGCCCCCCATGTCAAGGACTGGTGGGAAACCTACTCGGAGCAAGAGGGTGAGGGAGAACCCTCTCTGTTCTCGGTCGCACCCAATTGGAATTCTTTCTGACACGCCATCGAGGAACAATATTATCTTGTGGGGAGCTATGATGACAAATACATACAATGGACTACATTGTGGCAGGAAAGGGACCAAGATGTGCATGAGATGACGAATTTGTTTCATACCCTACGCACAAAGTTGGGTATCAAAGATTTAGAGAAAAATTTGGTGTTAAAGTACCACAGTTATTTGCACAGATACATTCAGGAGGAAATGGAGTTCCTCGACATCTCCTCGCTTGGTGTGGCATACCGATATGCTGCCAAGATTGAGCAGAAGTTCAAACAGAAGAAGCAAGACTTTGGTTTTGCAAATCAGAAGCAAGGGAAAGGTACCCCCAAACCATAGAAAAAAGGACCAAGCCAAGGCGGGGCAGCCCAGGACAACCCGCCAAATCTACAAGAAAAGAACAACACCATGAAGCCAAAAAAAGACACAGGGAAGTGGTGTGAGTTCCATAAGAGCTCCACTCACAACACAAGTGAGTGTCGGGCCAAGCAGTCACTGGTAGCTGAGTTGAAGGCTTCTGAATCAGATGCATGCTCTGACTCTGAATCATAACCTGACAAGGGGAATGACAGGGGGAAGCATATTATTGATGCGGAGCCCAATGCCACCGTTGCCACCATGAAGATCCAGAAGGAGGAACCAGAAGATCCAGAGGAGGCTGAGCGTCTCTTCAATTCCAAGATGTGGGTAAGAGGTTCCCCGTTGCAGTTCATTGTTGACAGCGGGAGCTAGAAGAACCTCATCTCGGTAGAGGTTGTGAAGCGGCTGGGCTTGCCGACCACAACACACCCACAAACATACACCATCGGGTGGTTGCACCAAGGACAAGACCTCCGCGTCAATCAACAATGTCACCTTCCCTACAGCATCAAGCCCTTCACGGATGAGGTATTATGTGACATTGCTCCTCTTGATGTTTCTAATGTATTATTAGGCCAACCATACTTGTGGAAGAGACATGTTGTGTATGAGTCTAGGCCTTGTGTTGTTATTATCACTTTGGGCAATAAGCTGTACAGGATACTGGAGATAGCACCGCCTACCACAATCTCTTTGGTTACTGCAAAACAATGCAGTAAGCTCATTTCCAAAACCAGAAAAATTGTTTTCCTGGTGATCCGCCCTCAGGGAAAGAGGAAGACTGTGGCCATGACCTCTAGACAGGGCCCCGCTGCACGAAAACAACATATGGATAAGGTCATAGAGGAGTATGAGGACATCTTCACCACCCCTGCAAGGGTGCCTCTACACTCCCAGGTCAAGCACCCCATCTATCTAACCCCAAGTGTGCCACTACCCAATGGACCTATCAACCAGCACTCTCTCCTAGAGAATGATGAAATCAAGAGGTAGATTCAGGAGTTGTTGCAGAAAGGTCACATCTGGCCAAGTTCATCGCCCTGTGGGAGCTCGATCATATTGGTACAGAAGAAGGGTGGGACTTGGAGACTTTGCATTGACTATCGGGCACTGAACAAGATCACTGTCCGGAATAGGTACCCGATCCCATGGATTGATGACCTTCTGGACCAACTCAAGGGGGAGAAATATTTCAGCAAGATCGACTTGAAGTCTAGGTATCACCAGGTACCAATTGAACCCTCTAATGTGTGGAAGACTGCATTCAAATTCAAGGAGGGCCTTTTTGAATGGTTGGTCATGCCTTTCGAGTTGAGGAATGCCAATGTAACCTTCATGAGGCTAATGGACGACATCCTTCGGCCATTCACCAACTCATTTGTAGTGGTGTACTTGGATGACATTCTGATCTTCAGCCAAACTTGGGAAGAGCACCTCCACCACATCCGACAGGTCCTCCAAACATTGCGACAACACAAGTTGTGTGCCAATTTGGAGAAATGCACTTTTGGCATAACCCAGGTTTAGTATCTGGGATACATTATTGATGAGCGGGGGGTGCATGTGGATCCAGCAAAGATCCAAGTCATTCGAGATTGGCCAGCCCCAACCACCCTAACAGAGCTCCACAGCTTTTTAGGTCTTGCCAATTTCTACCGCAAGTTTGTGTTGGGATTCTCTCACATCACTTGGCCCTTGAGTCAAGTCACCAAGGGAGGAGCTAAAGTAAAATTATTTTGGTCTGAATCTCAATAGAAGGCATTCGAGGAGTTGAATCATTGCCTCTGCTCTGCACCAGTGCTCACATTACCAGACTTGCAACAACCATTTGAGATCGAGATAGATGCCTCAAACTATGCTATTGGGGCAGTCCTTACTCAACATGGGCATCCAGTGGCATATCATAGTGAGACACTTTCTGACACAGTCCAAAAGTAAGCCACTGATGACAAAGAAATGTATTCCATTGTGCAGGTGTGTCAGCAATGGAAGCATTACATTTTGGGAAAGGAAACGATCATCCACACAGACCACTGACCCCTGCAGTTCATACAAACACAAGGGAAGTTGCACAATGATCGCCATCAGAAGTGGTCCACATACCTGCAATAGTTTCATTTGAACATTAAGTACAAAAAAGGCAGCACCAATAATGTTGTAGACTGCCTCAGTCAACCACCCATCGTGGTGCTAATCACTATGCTCAACCCTTGTGGGCATGAAACTTCCGATTGGCCACTTCTCTCCACAAGTGATCCAGAATTCGGCCACACATACAATACACTTTTGGAGGGTAAGAAAGTTCCCAATTTTCACCTCCAGGATGCCCTGCTTTGTCACCTGGGACACCTTTGTGTTCCTTCAAGCAAGCATGCCAAGATGATTTGGGAGGCACACTACAGTCGAGTCGTTGGGCATTTCGGGGTCGAGAAAACCGTGGCAGTACTGCAAAAGTATTTCTATTGGCCGAACCTTCGACAAGATGTCAAGAAGTACATCAAGTCCTACACCGCTTGTGCCATTTCTAAACCGACCATCAAGAAGAAAGGCCTCTATACTCTGCTTCCTACCCCCAGTCGACCTTGGGAATCCATCTCTATGGATTACATGTTGGGCCTTCCTTCTACTAAGTATGGCAATGACTATGTTTTTGTGGTCGTCGACCGATTCTCGAAGATGTCCATTATGATGGCCTGCAAGAAGAATATCACAGCAGAAGCCACTGCTAAGATCTTCTTTGAATGAGTGTGGGAACACTTTGGGATCCTACAGTATATCATCTCAGATCAAGAAAATAGGTTCCTCAGTACATTTTGGTACAGCCTCCGGTCGATGCTGGACACCAAGCTCACTAAGTCCACATCTTTCCATCCACAAACTGATGGCCAAATAGAGGTCGTCAACCGAATGATCGTACACATTCTGTGCATCTGCAATTCAGAGCATCCATGCAAATGGCATGAGAGCCTCCCCTATGTACAACACAGCTACAACCGGGCTCTCCATAGCTCAACTAGCCACAACCCCTTTCAAGTGGGCTTGGGATTCCAACCACTATGTCCCATTGACATGGCCATGCCATTTTTGGCTACTCAGGAAGATTCAACTCATGTCCAGTCTGAGGATGATAAGGCAAACAACTTCATTGAGCACATTCAACACATCCGCCAACAGGTTCATGACATGTTGGATAGAGCCAATGCTAAGTACAAGCAGGGACATGATCAACATCGGGTGCCACACAACTTCCAGGTGGGCGACAAAGTGTGGTTGCATTTGCAAAAGGAGCGCCTCACTGGACCCCACCGCAAGCTTCGTCCACTTCGATATGGGTCGTACACCCTCACCAATGCGGTAGGGGAAAATTCCTTTGAGCTTAGCATTCCACCATTCCTTGGTCTGCACCCAGTGTTCAATGTGGACTGCCTTCGACCCTACTTTCCACCTCTACTAGACACATCTAACATGGCAGAACAACTCACACCAACAGAGTTAAATCCAGACTGCACGGAACAAGCCAAAACTGATCAGATCATGGATACACAGATCAAGCACACCCGAAAACAAATGATACCACTATATCGAGTTGTCAAAGTAGGCCAACTCCTTCACCAAGGCAAGTGGCTCACCAGGGACCAAGCTCAGCAGAAGTTTCCTCCTCTCATGGAGGAACTCAATGCAATGGGGACCATTTATTCCTAAGGGGGGAGGAATGATCTAGGTGAATATTGGTGGCCACCCACCTATTCCACTTGGACCCCCACCGTTGCTTCTTTTAGTTTTTCAGTTTCCACACAGTTTACTGTTTTTAGCAGTTTTTCGGGTACTGAACTTCCAGAGCTGTTTTGAGGCCTTAAATGATGTTTTTTGGGAAAACGGGGAGCAACATGGATCATAGATCATGTTGCTCACCCAAAATTTGTATTCCTTGGATAGATCTTTCTAATGAGATATGGAACGCATCAAACGGAGATCGTATGCCAAAGTTACGTCCCTAGGAAGTTGATGTACCAACTTACCCAAATGGGGCCCATAGTCTTGGCATTTCATCTCCTAGGGTTAGGTCTTTGGATGTTTAGGGTTTTTCATTGTTTCTCAATAATAATAGGCCTTCGATTCTCATTGTAACACAGTTCATAGGCCAGTAGCCACCACATCTCTTCTTAGAGATAAGCTACTAGCGCCCTAGTTAGTTTATTTCCATTATGTCTGTAAGCATATTTCAGTCATTTGTTATTAATGAAATGAAGTCTTATTTCCACTGCATCTTTGTGTTTATGTGTATTTCTATATTTCATTGTGTTCCTACATAAATCCGGATCACTAATTTAGATAGTTTCATTAAATTCTTGATTAATTACTTTGTTTCTGATAGTTTAGACAAAGCATTAGTTTAGACAGAGCATTAACTTAGATAGAGCATTAGTGTAGACAAATCATTAGTTTAATATTGGTTTATTTGTAAGCTTTGATAGATTAGTTGTTTTCAGTTTTGATAGCTTTAATTGAGATAGATTTAATTGTCATTTTAATTATTCTTTGTAGGTCTATTTTGTTTGCTTATTTTTCTTTAGCATGATAGGATAGAAATAGATTTTGGATTATGATTCTAAAATCATTTTGGTTAATTTCAAAATATGATTTTTAGTGATAGAATTAGTTCAGTTTAGATCATGAAATCTCAGTTATGAATTTGAATTGTAATTTCTAGTTGAAATTGATCAAGAATTAGAAGTTTGCATAGAGTGAATTTGAATTAGGATTTTTAATCATGAGTTCATGAGTTTATAGATTTGCTTGAAGTAGTAAATTTGAATAAGAGTGTTTTTAGCAGACGATGATTGATGTATAAAGTTTAGAGATCACTTGGATTTTAGAAATACTTAGTGTTGTTTCTATGATGGATAAACTTTCCTTAGATTTCCTTATCCATACTTTCCATTTCTCTGTAGAAGTCAGCATTGAATTAATTCCTGTTGAATTGTCACTAATAGTCAGACGCTATCGTGATGTTATTCGACACTGAAGACATAATCATCACCTCTGAATGATTTCTTTTTACTGCAAGCTAGAAATATTTTTGATAAATTAGAATTTGAATACAGTCATAACACTTTTACTTTTGGTTAAGTAGATTAAAATTTATTCTTCGCAAAATATAAATAGTTAAGAATTCTTTTTAACAATAGAGTTCACTTGTCAAAATAGTTTTTATAGATTAGTTGTCTACTTGCTTACTTTCTCAAAGATAGATAGATCAAATAACTCAGAAATATCTTACTTATTGTTGCTTACTTAAAAAGAGATTGAATAGATTACATAGCTTTAAAATAGATTTCTTGTTATTTGCTTATTTAGAAATAGGCCATAAGTTCATTGTTTGAAGTTGCTTAGGGTAAATAGTTCATAATTCTAGAATCACTTAAAGCTCATTACTTGAATGTTGCTTTACATAGAATTTGTTAATTAACTAAAATTGAAAAATCATCTCTTTAGAAAGTAGATTGATAGAGTGTTGATCCCTAGGGTAGACCATATCCTTAGTTATACAATCCTTCTTGCCTTGGCTCATACTATGCCACAACTCTAAGTTTACTTACCACGAGTTGACAATTTAATTGAGGGAATTAGTGCATATAGAATACCGATCATTTTTGGTGTCGTTGTCGGGGAGTTGTCTTAAGGTAGGAAATAGTTAGGGAGTAGATCATTTATGAACCTTAAAATTAGTTTGGTGGTGGGGAAACTTTAATATGATAGGTAAGAACCTGTGCATCTATTATAGCAGGTTCCCCCAAACCCAATGGTATTTTTTCTTTTGTATTTTCTTTCATGAACAAACCTAGGGACTCAAAGGGAAGATACATTAAAACCAAACCAAAACACTCCACCCATAAACTCCACAAATCGATACTAGAAAATAGGGGTTAGTTCAACCCAAAGAGCTAAAGCAGTCTCTAAATAGACCAAAACTGGGAGCACTATAGAGCAAAAAATTAAAACATCAATAGTAGTGGGACAAGAGGCAAGACCACTTGGGCCTTCATCAGAACCAACCAAAACAACCTTTTATTTTTCACCACCACCAGGGGACCCTAAATTTGTAGATATCATTGACCCTAAACATGTGGATACTCTTTTTGGAAGTTCAGCCAATATAATTGTTTCCCAAGTCGAAACAAAAACTTTGGCACCAATAGTTTCAACCGACTCAAGTAAAGTATCGAATATCCAAACAAAAGATAAATATTCCCATCAAAGGGATACCTTTCTTGGAAAACAACCTTGGGATACTTTGTTATCTTCAAGGATAAAACCATTTAGGTACTCTCTCTTTGGAAACCAAACCAGTATGGATGATCAGGAGGATCACAACCATGTAAGACACGATGAGGGAGAATAAGTTGGAAACCAAACTGAAACCACCTTTAGGTTTCCAATTTTGGATACCACACATAATGTCAACATGAAGAACATTCCACTCTCGACACTGCCCACCTTTTACGGTAAAAGAAGTGAAGACCCATATACCATCCTATTTAAGTTTGACATCTTCTATAGAAGCTACAATTACTTGAAAGATGCCCAGAAACTAAAACTTTTTCTTACCACCCTCAAGTATTCTGCACTAAGATGGTTCATGGGGTTGGGAGAGTCCAGTATTAGGTCTTGGGAAGACATGAAATCTATATTTCTTAAAAAATACCAAGACTACTGCAAGTCCAAGGATTCCCATAATGTTATTTTTAAGATCCAACAGTTAGAGAGAGAGAGTCTCGAAGATTACATGGAACGGTTTTATTTTGCTTATCTCACAGAAATTGAAGTACTATGACCTCCCAGATGATGCAGTTAGGATTTTTTTCCTTAAAGGTATTTTGGAAGAATACCTAGATACACTTAACCTGATGGCATTAGGTGACATATCCCATAAACCATTTACTGATATCTGTGAAATTTGTAGGAATTACTTGAGGAGTAGAGCCAAAACGGGGAAGAGTGTTCGAGATCCTTATAGTAGAAACCTAAAAACAATTAATTCATGTGGTATCACAAGGGTAGAGATAGGAAACCTACTGGAGAACTTCAAAACTGATATCTTAAGTACAATAAGTTCCCATTTTGACACCCTAAATATTAAAAAGAAATAGGAGGAGAATACTGCAACAATGTGCATATTTTGTCCAAGATGTAGGAGGAAGCATTCATCAAGGGAATGTCCATTAAATAATATTTCAATTTGTGTCTTATGCATTGAAGACCACCCAACTGAAAAATTCCCATCACTTCTTGGTTTATTATCCATTTACAGAAGTGGGGATCATGTGGAATCCTCTTATGCACCTGGGAGGCCATGGTATCCTAGGATTCATCCTACATACCCGGATCTACCACCTCAAGTTCCACCCTATTATCAATAATCACAACAGTGGAACTCACCGAATTGGAAAAACTGGTCTACAAAGTATCACCATCTTGGCTACAAGGATGGAGAGGAGGGAATACCCAAGGAAACACTCAAGCTCCACCTGTCCCTTTGCCCACTCATTCTTACCCCTAGTTTCCACCGAACATCCTGCAACTTTTGCCAGGTTTTTTTCCCCCACCTTTACCTCCTATTCCACAACAACCCCAACAATACCATAACACAAGCTCCCTAAGACCAAAATTATTACCAGCACAACCAGTGCCCAACCCCAATACCAAACCAACTCAACCTCTTCACAATGTTGAGATGCAAACCTTCCCGACATATGTTATTTCTCATGTTCCATTGTAAGAGATTCAACTAAGGTCGGGAAAAGTTCTAGATAGACAAAGGCCTTCAGTAGTCATCCAGGAAGAAGAAGAATATGAAACTCCCGAATAACCCACAGATGACACTAAGTGGGAGGATTTTATCATTCCTAAAGACCAGGAACTAAATATTCCTCAAAATGAATCTTCACAGATTACAAAATCCCCTCCTTATCCAGAAAGATTAACGATTGAGAAACCAACCACTCGACTGAAATTTGACATTTTAAATGAATTGAAGAATATCTGTGTCAAAATTCCCTTGTTACAAGCCATAAAGGACATTCCAATTTATAGTAAGGTAGTCAAAGAATTGTGTATCAAGAAACCAGGTAGGAAGTAAAAGGATCCTCCAATAGTACATTTGATAGGAGAATTCTCTAAATACATATCAGAGTATCCTAGGGTCGCAAAGTATGGGAACCCAAGGAATCCCATAGTAACAATAACCATTAATAAGGTTTCCATCGAAAACACTCTCATAGACCTAGGGGAAACCATTAATGTTATGACTATTACTACCTTGGAGGAATTACAGTTAAAACCTCTTCTTAGACCTACCCCAACTATTTTGGAATTAGTAGATAAGACAAAGTTTATACCTGAAGAAATATTAGATGATATCATTGTTACATTAGCCTCATAGGAATACCCAGTAGACTTTCTTGTCATTCATTCAAAGGATCCTGCTAAAGGGCATCTCGTTATCTTGGGAAGACCTTGGTTGGACACAGCCAATGCATTTATTGGCTATAGAGAAGGTGAAATGACCATCTCAAATGGACTTTCTATACAGAAACTAACCATATACCCACCAACTCAACCTATCATGGAGAATATATGGTGGCTTGAATTTCCATATGAGAATGAGGACTGGGAAGAACTTGTGTTGTCGAGTGATCATCCCTGGGCACTTCAGGAGAAAACAACGGAAAATGTGCTAAACTAGTTTATTTCTGCTATCACATGTGTTGATTTTCCACAATCTTTTCCCCAATTTGAGTACATATTTGGGGAAGAATTGTAGGAATATTTGGACCCATCAACTTTGTCTTCGACATATTTTTTTTTTGAGATAGATGATTCTTCCACATCTTATACCATTCCCTATGAGATTAGTCTAGGGAAATTTCCTAAATATAAATACTGGATTAGATGCAGACCAACAAAAACAGTTAGTAAATGTCCTTAAAGAACAATCAAGGGCATTCACCTAGGAATACACTGATATGAAGGGTATACACCCTGATACATGCATTCATCACATATATACCCAGGTAGAAGTAACACATGTTAGGAAACCCCAAAGGAGGATGAACCCGACACTCAAGGATATAGTAAAAGAGGAGATACAAAATTTATTGAATGTTGGATTTATTTATCCGATCTTTGACAGTAAATGGGTATCCCCACTTGTAGTGGTTCCAAAGAAAGTAACCATGAAATGGAGAATTTGTGTCGATTTTCAGGAACTTTATAAGGCCACTCTAAAGGATTATTTTCCCCTTCCTTTCATTGACCAAGTCTTGGATACCATGTCAGGGAAGAAATACTTCTCCTTCCTAGATGAATATAGCGGGTACAACCAAATTCTCATAGCACCTGAGGATTAGGACAAGACTACTTTCACTTGTCCTTGGGGCACCTATGCCTACAAGGTCTTACCATTTGGTTTGTGTAATTCTCCTGTCACATTTCAATGAGAAGTACCAGGGATATTTGTTGACCTTATTCATGATTGTGTGGAAGTATACATGTATGAATTTACAAAATATGGCAATACTTACTAGGAAGCACTAGATAATCTAGAGAAAGTCCTTATCATATGTCAAGAAATGAACCTATCCTTAAGTCATGAAAAATGTAAAATGTTGTTGATTGAAGGAGTAGTCTTAGGACATCACGTTTCATCTAAAGGGATCAAAGTGGATCTTGCTAAGATTGAGGTAATCGTCAAACTTCCACCCCCCAAGACTCAAAAATAGGTAAGAAGCTTTCTTGGACATGTCAAATACTACCGATGATTTATTGAAAATTTCACAAATATTGTTGCACCCATCTTCAGATTGTGGATAAAAGATGTTGATTTTCTTTGGACTGACTAGTGTCAAGCCACCTTTGAAACTATTAAAGCTAAGTTATTTGTGGCACTAGTTATTAGGGGACCCAATTGGGCCCTTCCATTTCACATATCCACTGATGCCTCTGATAATTCAATAGGACGAGTATTAGGGCAGAAAGAAGACCGTCAGTCCTATGCCATTTATTTTGTGAGTAATAACTTGTCCCCTAGTGAGTTAAACTATACAATTACCAAAAAGGAATTCTTGGCAGTGGTCCATGCCATCAATAAATTTCTCCATTATATCATAGGATACAAAGTATTTGTACATAGAGATCACTCTTCCATTATATTTCTCATGAATAAACCTATTACCAATGGTCGAGTGACTATGTGGCTCCTATTATTGCAAAAGTTCAATATTATTGTCCTTGACTGACCTGGAAAGGAGATTTTAGTAGTTGATTTTCTTTCACGCATAAAACATGAGGATGATGATATTCCTGTTTATGATAGTTTTCCATATGAGTATCTCTTTTCCCTCTCTGTAAATACCCCATGGTTTACAGATATGGAAAATTATTTGGCTACTAGGAAGTTTCCAGCTCATTTTTCACCTCATGAAAAGCATAGAATTATCACACAAAGTCATAACTACTCTTGGGTTGGCCATGACCTTTTTCGTATTGGACCAGACTTGATTATTCGTAGATGTGTCCGAGAAGATGAGATACCATAAATCCTATGAAGTTGTCATAATGGACCATGTGGTGGCCATTTTTCTGACAAACATACATCATATAAGGTGTTACATTCAGGTTACTATTGGCCTAGAATTTTTAAGGATGTTGCCAAATATGTGAGGAGTTGCGATAGGTGTCAAAGGATAGGAAGACCCAGATCAACTGATGAAATTCCCTTACATTCCCAAGTTATGATAGAACCTTTCAAGAAATGGGCCCTTGATTTTGTAGGACCAATTTCACCCATGTCTCGTAAGAAGAACTATATTTTGGTTTGTACAGATTATGTCACCAAGTGGGTAGAAGAAAAATCCTTATTTAGGGATACCGAAAAACCTATTGTTGAATTCATTTATGAAGACATATTTACCCACTTTGGTGTTCCTCGTGAAATTGTTACAGACTAGGGCACCCAATAATTCCAAGTTGATAAAGGAATTAATGGAGAAATATGGGATCAAGCATTGCAAGTCTTCTCCATATCACCCGCAAGTTAATGGCCAAGTAGAGTCCACAAACAAAGTTTTGGAAACTATATTAACCAATGTTGTTCAATTACACCATATGGATTGGGATGATAGACTTCCAGAGGCTTTGTAGGCATATCATACCACCTAGAGAAACACCATTGGGCATACCACCTACGATCTAGTGTATGGAAAAAAAGTACTTCTACCAATAGAATTCCAATTAAGGACTTTCCGTATTGTCGCACAATTGGTATTAAACCTAGATGAGGCATGGAAACAACAAGCCCTACAATTAAATGAGTTGGATGAGATTAGGAAAGATTCTATCCAATGAACAATGTTAGTTCAAAACCAGAGGAGCAAGTGGCATGACAAATTTATTAAGAAGAAACAATTCCAACTTGGTGATTGGGCTTTGTTTTTTGACTCACGATTTAAAATTTTTAAAGGAAAACTTACCACTCGGTGGTTGGGTCCTTATGAGGTATTTACCGTATATTATAATGGGGTTGTTAATATTAAAACAATCGACGATGAACAAGTCTCTTTCGTAGTGAATGGACACCGACTCAAAATTTACCATAGACCCATTTCCAAAGAATATTTTCTACAGGTCATGTCAACTAACAAGGCATTGACCTTAGTGGATGGGGAATTTTCTTCTCCCTCCCCCTATTCTTGAAACATTTTTTGAATTCTTATTGTACATATGTAAATAATTTGAAGTGTGCTTTTGTTGATTAACAATTCTAGAGATTTCCGCAGGTATTTATTTCACCACGACTAGACAATTTCAAGGAGACAAAAAGGGAAGTATTTTCCTTCAAAAAAAGATATTTCTGTATTTGAACCTTGTTGTCCTCTTAAGCATTAATTGAATAATGAATTTTTGTGAATTAGCCATATTTTTGCAATATTTCTATCTTCCTTTTTCTCAAGGCATCTTTAATGGAAGTTTCTCTTAACCTCCACCAGTAGAGGATATAAGGAAGTGACACCTTGTCTATCAAACCTAGAGGTTACTCATACAATTTCCCCAACAACCCTGAGTAGGTGAGTAAAGTATCTTTATGAAAGATTAGCAAGAAGGTTTGATTAGTGGTTAGCCATGGAAACATCACTATAACTTAAAAAAAAAGTGAGTCGAGCCTGAAGATACCTTTCTATTCTTTTCCAATGCCACCATCCACTACACACTAAAAATGCTTGATCATACCATATCTTTAGATAGGCTACGTCCACTTAAGTACCCCTTACAT
>JASDQU010737654.1:119405-136471 GCA_032191745.1 Picea mariana
TATGTTCTGTAAAATTTTCCAAATTCAGAATTTTTGAGGGAAAAACCATCCCTCTCAACAAATCACCAAAACAATAAATCTAAGGATAAAAAACTAGTCCTCTCAGCAAAACACAAATCAACAAATTTTCTGGAAAAACCTCCTCACTTGCAAACCTACTAGCATCACTTATATGAACTGCTGATGTCATTCGTACAAGATGTATGGATTTTTGATGTTAATCACACAAACCTGTCACCTACCCATAAAAATCACATGTGTGACCTGAATTCTCCCACACATGTGACTATACAAATCTATCACACATGTGAATTGTAAAGACATGTTCACATGTGTGACCTATACTTTTTATTCACATGTGTGGTTGTACCTTCTCCTCACACATGCAACATGTTGTTCTCTTCTCTCACACATCTAGCCCTCCTCCTTGGCTGAAAAAGGAAAGAAGAATTTCCAATAACCCTAGGCCATAATTTCCATAGTGCATAATTTCCCTTGATGAAATTTCCAAGCTCCTTAGCACAAGTTCTTACTCACTTATTCCAACTCCATAATTTCACAATAATATGTCATAATATCTCCTCTCCTTTTATAGGATTCCAAAGTGAGTTTAGAATCCCTTAGACTCTAAGGAGCCCTTCATTAAACTCAACATTAAATTAGAATTTTTTATTCACACATGTGGGTGTGAAGCCCCAAAATCCCATCAACAAGAACATGAATCCACAAGCTTCAACCCAAGGGGTTTTTCACCAAAATGAAAGTGCAATGAGGTGCCAACAAAGATTCATGTTGGTTGTGGAGCTTGATTATCTTCTTGATTCATAGGTCTTTTTTATCAGCTATGTTTATACCCCATGAAGAATGTACACCTTAGAATACTATACACTCCTCCATGCGAGGGGGTTGCAGGGTGGGCTTTCCCCCCTACGTGGTCTAGGGGGATCATTCCCTCGGCTGGGGGGTCCAGGGGCAAGTAGGCCCCTGGCAGGAGTCCGGGGGTGAACACCCCAAAAGAAAAATTTGTTATACATTATTTTGGTCACCTTAGTGATGTTTCTACAAGCATGTGTTCAGGCTCTCAAAAGGATCTTTTGCATGAGAAAATTAATTGGTTTCTCCCTCTACAAAGATTGTTTTTAGAAGACCGTCACAGGCTAGGAGTATTACACAGTGCGGAAAAGCCTAAGTTCTGTAGGTTTCTCTAAACCTGGATTGCAGAGTTTCTGCATGTTTCTCTATAGGCAGGGTGCAGTGGCGTTTTAAAATCAAAAAAAGGGACAAAGTTCACAAAGGTTCTAGAAGAGAATCTTCTAGAATTTGAGGTGGCATCTGTATGGTTGGGATCCTACTGGCTTTTCTAATTTAATGGGATCACCCTAATATCTTTAACCATCTCTCCTTCTCCTATATAATGATGGGTTTCTCATGGAAAAGGTTAAGCATTAAGCAAGAAAGAACAAGTAAGGAATGAATTAAGGTGGAATAGGCTTTGAATTGTGTGAGGAACTATACTCCAGATGCTTGAGGGCTTCATCTCAATCCATCAAGTTATTGTGGATCATATTCATGCAAGCTTGGAGCAAGTGTGTGTTGGAGCAAAGGACCACCGAAAGGGAACTTGGCTACATCAAGAATGTTTGGTTGTATCTTCCACTTTCTCTTAATATAATAGAGTGGCATGTTTCTTTCCCACAAAATCATTCTCATTTTATTACATGATTCCTTGATCACATGTATAAGTCTTCATTGAATATACTATTATTTCTTTCACTTTGGTTGGTTTGTGTTTCATTGCAGGATCAATAGCACAAGAGCACCGGAGTGAAGTAGGGACAACAAAGTCATAAGGAAGCGATATTCAAAGCTATGTTACTCATCCTTTCGTTGACAGTAGATTCAATGATTAGAGCTTAGGGAAAGTGCCATGTCTTGTAATGTTTTGTTCTAGATCTAGGTGGATCTAGGGAGATTAGTTTATGTCCACATTTACCAATATATCCAATAACAAAATTGGCGAATCCACTAGGGATACGACCTTTTTTTGGGTTTTTTCCATCCATTTTCCCTTAGCCTATATTTTTTCATTCTGTTTCAATATCTGAGTATGTAAGGGATCAATCTAGATTCTCTGGACCTGAAAGTTTACTTAGATTGTTTACCTCTTTCCAATTTTCTTTTGTTTACAGACATTTCTGCACGGTGTTCTATATACAACCTGCAGAAAACTTAGCTTGTCGCACCCTGGTTGTTTATACCAGTGTGAACCTTTCGCACCCTACCCATTACTATCCTGCAGAAACTATTGATTTTTGCACTATAACCTACTGCTGGCCTGTGAAGGCATCTGTAGAATTTTTTGGATTGGGTCTTGTTGTCTTTTGATGCCCAGTTTTTCTTTGATCATCTGGGAGACATTTTTTGAGGTCCTTTTGAGGTCATTATTTGATTGATTATTGTGTGTAAGACTTTCTTTTGATTGGTTTTCAAAGATTGTGAACCCTTCATTATCATTTTGTAAGCTTGCGCTTCTTGATTTTTATCAACAAGGATATAATCTCTGATCATAGATTTGAGTGCTTGATTGATTAAAAGTCTTTCATCTGAGTAAAGTTTTGGATTATTTTACATTTATTGGATTGCTAGTTGATTTGAAAGTTATTGCTTGTTTTCATTTGATAAACACTTTCTTGTCATCTTTATTTTTATCTTCATTGAAAGTTTGATTTGGGTTTATATTGAGTGTATCCATTTTCTTTGATTACATTTCCTTTCTAGTATATCTCTGATCTAGTTCTAGAAAGGAAAAACAAAGTCATTTATTCTTTTTAATTAATCATCCATAAAGAAAATATTTTCATTCAAAATTGTTAAAGGGAACAAATTGAGAAATTTCATTTCTTATGATGGTTTGGAATTATAGTTCATTCAAGAAAAAATATATTTTGTAGCTTTCATGTTTTCTGAAAGATATCTTCTCCCTATTGTAGATAGAATTCATTGAAAGAAAGATTACATCATTCATATATATTTTCATATTATTGGGTCAAGGTCTCACACAACATTGGTTTCATTTCCGTCTCCCTCTTGAGTAAACAACAGCCTCTAAAAAACATTGCGTAATCTAAAATTCAAATAGTCACTTTTATTTTCTAGGGATATTTTACACCAACATTAGCTAGGCTAGAGATTTGGAATAGGCTGTGAGACACACTCTCCAAAGAAAAAAACACACAATATCATCTTGTGATAGGGAGTGTTCAAATCCATTTGCAACATTTTGTCCTGGGAAGCCCCTCTCACACAAGGTTCAAACCTAAGGTCACATTGAGAATGGAAGAGTTACTCACCTTGATTTGTTGGTATTGGTGTAGAGATTGTGTGTATTATGGGGGTCACTTGAAGGTATACCCACAATGATGAGTGGAAGACTCTTAAGATGATTTCAGATTAGATACCCTACCTTTGCACGTGGATTGGACTGTCGAATGTTTCCCCTGGCATCATTGTTGTTCTTGGTAGCCTTAGATACCTATTGATGCAGGAGCATCCCTCACGACAAGCAAAACCAACGTGGAAGCAGAAAATAGTTGGAAGACGTCCAACGCAAGTTTTTTTTGAATTTTTAATTTTCCCCTTGAAGTTGATGCACTGAACATAAATGAGATCATTTAATATGGTGCCTTGGTAAAAATGTAATCAGACCTCGAGCCATACGCTCTCGTCTGAGATAGACAGAGGCATTTATAGTAGTAGTTGCAGGTAGATAAGATTTTTCTAGATTAGAGTGTTCTAGAAGGAAGGAGGGAGAACGGATATAGACACCCTCATTTCACATTGTAACATTAGCTAGCATAGTTCAGGAAGAGCTAGAAGACTCTAAAGCATAGGAGAATAACAGATATTTGTAGAAAACACCCATGTACAGATCTTGAATTAATATAAGAAGTTGATTCAGATTCAGGGTTGTTGTGTTATTCTCTGTGTATGTGTGTTGAATGCTCTGCTTATGAATATTACTTCCTATTATGCATATGTTATTATGATGTGTGTATGATTTCATGTGTTAAGATCGAAATCTGAGAGGAAGTGGAATGAGTTTCAATTGTTTCTCTACTTGAGCAAGGATTCCTGCAAGGAGTGTAGTTGAAATCGTCCACAAGGAGTGCGTTGACAGAAGGCTCAGAGAGTTAACTCTTGTTCTCATACCACCAAGAGTGAACGTGGGTTGCTATAGACATGCAAGGAGTGCACAGGCTAAGGGAGAAAGCCTTAGTCGTAAAACTGAGCAGAAGTATTGAAGGATTGCTGCTACGGGCATACGCAGAGTCAAGGAAGCTCGAACAGTTGAAGTGTTCGCAGGATTGTCGCAAGGAGTGCGTGCAAAGAACCTCGTTGAGGATGGAGAAATTTAGCAAAGCTCGGGAAGGGTAGGCCTTTGAGTCGCTGAAGATCAGCGTAGATAAGTGTGACTTGAAGTCAGGAAGAAGCGTCGCAGGTTGGCGAAAAGGTGAAGGAATATCATGGAGAGATACTCTTTTTTCTTTCGTGGATTACCCAAGGAGGAACGGACGGTCGAAATCTTCAGAAGAGATTTCGCGAAGTTCCGAGGATCGATAGATCTTGCATAGGTGCAAGAGGGTTACGGAGAGAAGGTTCGAAGAGTTTGAAGCTCAGGAGGGACATGGTCGTCTATTTCAAGTCACCGGAGCCGTAGGATCTACACGTGGTATCGTGTATCGGGGACTCGAGGGTTGAAGCCCCAAAAGTTGTGCGACAAGATCAGCGATATTGTGAGATGCGATATCCTGACAAGATCAGAGTCGTTCATTGAGGAGAACGCGTGTAAGGAGATTCTCTCATCTCGCAGACTCAGATGTTGGAGGACCTAAAGGGAAGTCCTTTAGCTTCGTGAGTAGCGAAGTGGCGAGAGATTTGTAGCCATCCATCTGAGGAGGACAGGTGGTGAGAGATCGATAGATCTCGTGAACTCGGAAGTTCGCAGGGTGAGAGCCCAAACATTGGGTACTCCAAGTCGCGAGGTCACGAGTAGCGAGAGAAGGATAATCGTTGGATCCGGATCACAGGAGGACCATTGGATCTACGCACGGGATCGTGTATCAGAACCTCACAAGAAAAGTTTCAAGAATTTGGTCATGGGGATCACGAGGTTGCAAGACAATGATATCCTGACAGCTGGAGGATAGTGCGGGCCATAGCAGAGTCGACGATTGGAATACAGGCGGCACGAAATCCTCGGGATCTCGCCATGAGAATTCCTGAAATATTGGCGTTAGGATTCGCGAGTCGCGAAGTGCCGAGGAGCCAATATTGGTGTAGGATGCATGGTAGAGAATAAGGTGGGACCGTGCGAATGAAGGGTGGACACGTGTTGCCTGGAGACAGGAGTAAATACTCCGTTGAATTCTCGCATCTCGGGGACTCGCGGAATAGGAGAAAAAAAAACTCGACGGTTCAACCGGTGAGGTTGCGAGGTTGCGAGGTTGCAAGAGGTGCTAACATTTAATCCTAGCCCATAGTTGCATGTGGAAGGAGCTATACCCATATCGCCAGATCGAGTATCGCAAGATTTGAAAGGAAATTTTGGAGGCTTTGAGTCACGAACTCGCGAGATAGTGAGGTTTAACTGACCTCGGAGAAAGATTGTTGTGGGTGCATATTTCCCAATAGGGAAACAGAAGAACCTTCAAGTTCTTCGAGCTGAGAAGAAGAAGGTCCTGTGAGAGAGGACGTGCCTGGGTGGCGCGCCCTACGTCAAAGTGGTATCAGAGCATAGGAAAGTTCTTTGCTTTCTGTAGCAGAGAAAAAGGGAGAATTCACCATGCCGCCAAGAAGAAGAGGTAGACAATCACCCGATCCAAAGGAGGAAAGGGAAATGTCCAGAGAAAGAGGTAGGCAAGTGCAGAATCCAGACATGGAGAGAGAAGTGTGAAATCTTCGTGCCAGAATGAAGGACATGGAGACATCACAAAGGCGCAAAGCTGATGCAGGAGATATCAGTGAATCCGAGAATGAAGATGATGCTGGACATGAAGAAGAGGAAATCCCAGCGGAAGATGCAGCCACTGAGCATTTAATTAAGGCTATCGCTCAGATGAGTTCAAAAACAAAGATGGACATTCCAGCTTATGAAGGGAGTCTGGATGCGGAAGAGCTGCTAGACTGGATTAGAGCTCTTGATACTTATTTCGATTATGAGGATATCGAAGATGATAAAAAGGTCAGACATGTCGTCACAAGATTAAAAGGACATGCAGCCTTATGGTGGGATGAACTGCAAGCTGACAGGTGTTTCCAAGGCAAGCAGAAGATAAAGAGTTGGGACAGGATGATTGCAAAGATGAAGGAAAAATTCATTCCCAGGGATTATCAAATTTCTCTGTTCAGGAGGATGCAGAACCTGAGACAGAAGCTAATGACAATGAAGGAGTATACTGAGGAATTTTATAGGTTGAATATCAGGGCAGGTCATCATGAAAGCAATGACGAAAAGGTGGCCAGGTATCTGAATGGTCGGAGGTATGAAATTCAGGATGAATTAAATATGGCAACCATCCGAACAGTGGAGGATGCTTACCAATTGGCTCTGAAAGATGAGGAGAAGTTGAGTCGTAAACAAAGTCAGAGGGGCTGAGGCAGAAGTCAGCCCAAAGGTAAATCGGTTGCCCAAGATAAATACCAGAAGCCCAAGGAGGAATGGAAAAAACCTTAGGGAAAGGATGAAAGAGGTGGAACCTCACAGAGAGGACCATATGTTGAGCAGAGAGGACAGCATATTGAGCAGAGAGGAGGATATGTTGATAATAATATGTTTTCTCGTACCTGAGGTAGAGGAAGAGCAAGAGGTGGAGTAATCACATGCTTCACGTGTGGAAAAAATGGACATAGGTCATTTGAGTGTCCAGNAAAAAGAAGGAAACTAGAGAGACTCACATTGCCGAGGCACAGAGGCGAGATGTTGATACAGAGTACGCTGAAGGCAGAAGATCGCTAGTGATGCGAAAAGCCCTTTTGACACCAAAGAAGGAGATGGAGAATCCAGCATAGAGGAACAGTCTTTTTAGGACTGCTTGCAATACCAAGGGTTGGGCGTGCAAGGTCATTGTGGACAGTGGAAGCACCGATAATCTCATTTCAACCGAGATGGTAGAAAATCTGGAGCTGGAGACAACTGATCACCCGAGTCCATTCAAAGTTTCATGGCTACAAAAGGGACATCAGGTAAATGTCACTAAAAAATGCTTAGTTGACATTAAGATAGGAGGATATAATGATAAAATTTTATGTGGCGCTATTCCTATGGATGTCTGTCATTTATTGCTGGGTAGACCATGGTAATATTATAGAAATGTAATTCATGATGGGAGGATGAACACCTATACCCTGAAGAAGAATAGGAGGACTCATATGTTGTGTCCAATTGAAGATAAAGAGGTGAATCCGGAAGTAAACAACACAGTACTTCTCATGAGTGGGAAGGAACTTCTTACATAAGTTAAGAAGAAGGAGGATCCACAATTCTTTGTGGTCAGAAAACCGAGAATTGTTCTGACTAGCCCAAGAGTGGATGATTTGCCAGAAGAAGTTCAGGAACTACTGGAAGAGTTCGCTGATATTGTGGTGGACGAATTACCTCATTTGTTACCACCAATGAGGAGTGTGAGTCACCATATAGACCTCATACCAAAAGCTAGTTTTCCAAACAAAGCCGCATACAGATTGACGCCGCAGGAGAATGAAGAAGTTAAAAGACAGGTCCAGGAGTTGTTGGACAAAGGTTTGGTCAGGGAAAGCTTGAGTCCATGTGTTGTTCCAACAGTACTCAGTCTAAAGAAAGACAGAGGCTGGAGTATGTGCACTGATTCAAGAGCCATTAATAAGATAACTATCAGGTATAGATTCCATTTGCCAAGAATGGATGATTTGATGGATTGCTTAAGTGAGGAAAAAAAATTTTCAAAGATAGATTTGAAGAGTGGATATCATCAGATTCGTATGAGAGAAGGTGACGAATGGAAAACAACATTCAAGACAAATGAAGGTTTGTATGAATGGCTTGTCATGCCATTTGGCTTGACGAATGCACCAAGTACCTTTATGAGGTTGATGAATGAAGTCCTGAAAGAGTTCATCGGGAAATTTGTCATCGTGTATCTGGATGACATATTGGTTTTCAGCAAGACAAAGGCTGAACATCTGAAGCATTTGGCTATTGTGATAGAGAGATTACAGCAAGAGAAGTTGTTGATAAACATGAAGAAGTCCTCATTCATGAAGACAGAACTCATTTATCTGGGGTTTGTTATATCTGCAAATGAACTGAGGATGGATCCAGATAAGGTGGAGGTAATCAAGAATTGGCCATCATCGAGGAACGTATTTGAAGTGAGGAGTTTTCATGGACTGGCTAGTTTCTACTGGAAATTCATTAGAAATTTCAGTGGAATTAGCGCAGTAATGATGGATACAGTGAAGAAAAGACATAAATCTTTTCACTGGACTGAAGAGGCTAAGAAGATTTTCAATTTATTGAAACGAAAGATTACGGAACAACCGATTCTAGTGTTGCCAGATTTTGAAAAGACATTTCAGGTGAAATGTGATGCAAGCGGGTTTTCCATAGGAGTGGTCTTGAGTCAGGAAGACAGGCTGATTGCATATTTCAGTGAGAAGCTGAATGAGGCAAAAGATAAATACTCCACGTATGATAAACAATTCTATGCATTATATAGGCATTGAAGAAATGGAGGCACTATTTGATTCCAAAAGAATTTGTTTTATATAGTGATAACCATGCATTACAATTTGTGACTCAACAGGAAAAGTTGAATCAGAGGCATGCTAAGTGGGTTGAATACATGCAAAATTTCACTTTTGTGATAAAACATATTTCTCGTACTGCTAACAAAGTTGTTGATGCAGGAATTCAAAGTCAGGACGTTAGGCTTTGATGATCTTAAGGACATGTATGCAGATGATTTAGACTTTAAGGAAGCTTATGAAGCAGCTGAGAATCCAGTTCTCAGAGATAGAAGTCAGTGGATAGAGTATGTGATCCAGGATGGATTGTTGTTCAAAGGCAATCAATTATGTATTCCAAATTGCTCCATGAGGGAGAACTTGTTGAAAGAGAAGCACAGCAGTGGATTAGCAGGACATTTTGGCCATGATAAGACATTTACAAAGCTAAGCGAAGCATACTTTTGGCCAAGGATGTGGTCAGAAGTCAAGAGGTTTGTGGATAGATGCAGGATTTGCCAGCATTCAAAAGGAAGGAAACAGAATGCGGGTTTTTATCAACCATTGCCCATACCTGAGAGGCTGTGGGATGAAATTAGCGTGGATTTTGTATTGGGATTGTTGAGGACACAAAGAGTGTTGATTCAATCTTTGTGGTAGTTGATAGGTTTTCTAAGATGGCACATTTTATCCCATGCCAGAAGACTAGCGATGCAACTCATATCGCAAATGTGTTCTTCAAGGAGGTCGTTAGACTTCACGGGTTACCCAGAAGCATAGTATCGGACAGGGATACCAAATTCATAGGGAATTTCTGGAGAACATTGTGGAAGAAGCTAGGAAATAATTTGATGTTTAGTTCTGCTTATCATCCTCAGACGGATGGACAAATAGAAGTGGTCAACATAAGTCTGGGAGATTTGTTGAGAATCTTGGTGACAGAGCACCATAGCAGCTGGGATAGCATATTACCGCAAGCAGAGTTTTCTTACAATGAATCAATAAATCGAAGCACAGGGAAAAGTCCATTTTAGATTGTATATGGAATGCAGCTAAGAGGAGTGTCTGAACTAAGGGATTCAGAACATACTGATACTAGCAGTTCTAGTGCAGGAGAATTTTCTGAAGCAATGAAAGAACTTCACAGTAGGGTGAAGGAGCGACTACTGAAATCAAATCAGGAGTACAAGCGCAGAGCAGATCAACATCGGAGACAACTTCAGTTCGAAGTTGGTGATCTGGTTCTGGCACATTTGAGGAAGGAAAGGTTCCCGAGAAGAACATACAACAAGCTGAAGAAGAAGAAAATTGGGCCATGCAAGGTCTTGAAGAAAATGGGACATAATGCTTATGAAATTGAGTTACCAGATGGGACCGGAATATCTCCGATATTTAATGTTTCAGATTTATATCCATATAAAGATGATGAAGCAGGAGCAGAAGGTGATGATCAACCAGAGGTCCAGTGGCAGAAGTAGATGCCAGTTGTAGAGAAGCCACAGATGGAGCACATACTGAACAAACGAGTGGGTAAGAAAACCAGGAGGAAAGAATATTTTGAATATTTGGTCAAGTGGAAGGGACACCCAGTTGAAGATGCCAGCTGGGAGATTGAAGCAGAAATTTTGAAGCATGGACATACCATGCAGGAGCTCATGGACAGGAGCCCATGCAAATTTTCAAGTGAGGGAGTATGATGCAGGAGCATCCCTCACGACAAGAAAAACCAACGTGGAAGCAGAAAACAGTTGGAAGACGTCTAGCGCAAGTTTTTTTTGAATTTTTAATTTTCCCCTTGAACTTGATGCACTGAACATAAATGAGATCATTTAATATGGTGCCTTGGTAAAAATGTAATCAGACCTCGAGCCATACGCTCTTGTCTGAGATAGACAGAGGCATTTATAGTAGTAGTTGCAAGTAGATAAGATTTTTCTAGATTAGACAGTTCTAGAAGGAAGGAGGGAGAACAGATATAGACACCCTCATTTCACATTGTAACATTAGCTAGAATAGTTTAGGAAGAGCTAGAAGACTCTAAAGCATAGGAGAATAGCAGAGAGTTGTAGAAAACACCCATGTACAGATCTTGAATTAATAGAAGAAGTTGATTCAGATTCAGGGTTGTTGTGTTATTCTCTGTGTATGTGTGTTGAATGCTCTGCTTATGAATATTACTTCCTGTTATGCATCTATTATTATGCTGTGTGTATGATTTCATGTGTTAAGATCAAAATCTGAGAGGAAGTGGAATGAGTTTCAATTGTTTCTCTACTTGAGCAAGGATTCCTGCAAGGAGTGCAGTTGAAGTCATCCGCAAGGAGTGCGTTGACAGAAGGCTCAGAGAGTTAACTCTTATTCTCATACCACCAGGAGTGAACGCGGGTTGCTAGAGCCATGCAAGGAGTGCGTAGGCTAAGGGAGAAAGCCTCAGTCATAAAACTGAGCAGAAGTATTGAAGGACTGATACTACGGGCATACGTAGAGTCAAGGAAACTCGAACAATTGAAGTGTTCGCAGGATTGCCGCAAGGAGTGCGTGCAAAGAACCTCGTTGAGGATGGAGAAATTTAGCAAAGCTTAGGAAGGGTAGGCCTCTGAGTTGCTGAATATCAGCGTAGATAAGTGTGACTTGAAGTAAGGAAGAAGTGTCGCAGTTTGGCAAAAAGGCGAAGGAATCTCTTGGAGAGATACTCTTTTTTGTTTCGTGGATTACCCAAGGAGGAACGGATGGTTGAAATCTTTGGAAGAGATTTCACGAAGTTCCGAGGATCGATAGATCTTTCAGAGGTGCAAGAGGGTTACGGAGAGAAGGTCCAAAGAGTTTGAAGCTCAGGAGGGATAGGGCTGTCGATTTCGAGTCACCGGAGTCGTAGGATCTACACGTGGTATCGTGTATCAAGGACTCGAGGGTTGAAGCCCCAAAAGTTGTGCGACAAGATCAGTGATATCGCGAGACACGATATCCCAACAAGATCAGAGCCATTCATTGAGGAGGACGCGTGTAAGGAGATTCTCTCATCTCACAAACTCGGATGTTGGAGGACCGAAAGGGAAGTCCTTTAGCTTCGCGAGTAGCGAAGTGGCGAGAGATTTGTAGCTGTCCATCTGAGGAGGATAGGTGGTGAGAGATCGAGAGATCTCGCGAACTCAGAAGTTTGCAGGGGGAGAGCCCAAACATTGGGTACTCCAAGTCATGAGGTCGCAAGTAGCGAGAGAAGGATAACCGTTGGATCCAGATCATAGGAGGACCGTTGGATCTACACTCGGGATCGTGTATCGGAACCTCGCAAGAAAAGGTTCGAGAATTTGGTCACGGGGATCGCGAGGTTGCGAGACAGCAATATCTCGACAGCTGGAGGATAGTGCGGGCCATAGCAGAGTCGGCGAGTGGAATACAGGTGGCACGAAATCCTCAGGATCTCGCCACGAGAAGTCCCAAAATATTGGCGTTAGGATTCATGAGTCACGAAGTGCCGAGGAGCCGAGATTGGTGTAGGACATGTGGCAAAGCATAAGGTGGGACCGTGTGGCCGAAGGGTGGACACATGTTGCCTGGAGATAGGAGTAAATACTCCGTTGAATTCTTGCATCTCGGGGACTCGCGGAATAGGAGAAAAAAAAACTCGACGGTTCAACTAGTGAGATTGAGAGGTTACGAGGTTGCGAGAGGCGCTAACATTTAAGCCTAGCCCACAGTTGCATGTGGAAGGAGCTATACCCATATTTCTAGATTGGGTATTGCAAGATTTGAAAGGAAAGTTTGGAGGCTTTGAGTCATGAACTCGCGAGATAGCGAGGTTTGGCTGACCTCGGAGAAAGATTGTTGTGGGTGCAGATTTCCCGATAGGGAAACAGAAGAACCTTCGAGTTCTTCGGGCCTAGAATAAGAAGGTCCTGTGAGAGCGGATGTGCCTGGGTGGCGCGCCCTGCATCACCTATATTTTTAGGGTCTTACACAAAGTGATTGTGGAGGGGAAAGTCTTCACGGTACCTGGAATCGATGTTGGCCAGACTCACTCGGGCTCCTTGGAAGGTATACCCACGATTATGTGTGGGATCTTGCACCAGGGAGTAAGTCTATTAAGTAGGTCATCAATGTAACTTTTCCACCCACTCTATCCTAGCCTCTTCTTGTCTCCACTTCATGACGTTGGATTTCAACACCAAATAGTGACTTTGAAATAAGAAGGTTTGTCTATTTGTTTTGAATTCTATATTTTATTAGCGAGTGTTGTTCGTTTACGTAGTTGGCCATAGATTTTTTGCGTAAAATTTTTGGCTCAGCCAACATCAACCCTCCACGTCATTCCTGTAGGGTCCAGGGACTTCCTCTAGAAAATATTGAGGATTACCTCCCTCTACCCCCTCATTCACCAGAGGGATCTCCTCAACAGAGTGAGGTCCAGGACACTGTAACCTCACAAGACACTAGCATATTTGGGTCATTTTGTGATGGTTATTTCGACGCTCTTGTGACATTATGTCATTGACATTGTGACAAATCTGGACTCTTTGAAACGTCATTTTATGTCACGTGGAAATTGCGACGAACTTGAACAAATGTCGCAAGAGCGAAATCATAGGAAATTGTGACAAAAAAGAAATATCGTCGACAATACGACAATATAGGAAAACTATGTGAAACCAACATTTCGTCTCAATTGTGACGCCCATTGTGACAACAACTTTTGTGGTTTATATAGAAAAATTGTCACAATAATTTAATTAGTCGTCACACTGGCGACGACAACTTTTCGTTGTTTACATAGCAAAATCGCCGCATCAATTGAAGTTGTCGTCGCGTGTGCAATGACAACTTTTCATTGTTTGTATAGCAAAATCGTTGCATCAATTGAAGTTGTCGACACACGTGCGACGACATCTTTTTTGTTTTTATATAGAAAAATTGTCGCAACAATTGAAGTTGTCGTCGCATGTGTGACAAGAAATTCTCATTTTTATACAGAAAAACTGTCACAACAATTGAAGTTGTCGTCGCACGCGACAACAACTTTTCATTTTTATATAGCACAAATGTCGCAACAACTAAATTTCTCGTCGCACATGCGATGACAAATTTTCATTTTTATATAGCACAATTGTCGCAACAATTGAAGTTTTCGTCGCATAGGCGACAACATCTTTTCATTTTTATATAGAAAAATTGTTGCAGCAATTAAGGTTTGTGTCACACAGACGATGATATCTTTTCATTGTTTATACAACAAAACTGTTGCAGCAATTAAGGTTTGTGTCGCAATTGTGACAACCAATATTTATTTAAAAAAAAAAAAAAATTAGGCTGCAATTTTGATATTAATATTAATATTACCATTTTAATAATAATATTACCATAATAATTTTTTAATTGATATGTGCTCCATTACTAATAATTTAATATACAATTAATAAATTCGAAGCACTAGGACTGCTCTTAGCTGCTAAACCTAGAATCTGATGCCCTCTCTGTCAAATCCATGAAGAATCTGCTGACCATCTGCTCCTCAATTGCCCCTTTGCAAAATAAGTCTGGTGGCATGCCCTGCTAGGAGGGATCCCTTCAGACCAACTCCCTCCTGACATACCCACTCTGCTAAAAACCTGGGCCACCCTCTGTCCTTTCCCTCTCAATTCCAACCCTCAAATCAAGTGTTGATGGATATCCCTCCCTAAATTCATCCTTTGGAAAATTCGGCTTGAAAGAAACTCCAGAATCTTCAGAAATATGACCGCTTTGCCCGACATCATTTCTGCCAAATCCAAAGCCCTACTGGGAGACCTCCTCTCCTACATTTGGCCTTGCACCAACTCCCTTTCTCTCAACTCCCCTGACAAAGATTGGATCCATAGTCTCGCTCCAGACCTCAAAAACCCCCTCCTCTCACTAAGGATCATGAAATATGGTGAACTATGGGAATTAGACTACTCTTGGGGGCTTGGAGTTGAATCCAATAATATAGTAGAAGCTCTAAGCCTTTGGCAAGGACTTATCCAAGCCTAAAAGCTAGAAATCAAAGAAATAATGGTGATAGGCGACTCTTGGGTTTTAATCCAAGCTATGGTCACCAACACCTTGCCTACTCAAATGAATTTGCGCCACATTCTCGAGAAAATCATGCGGCTCTCCCGCTCCTTCCAAAAAATTGAATTCTTTGATGTGCTCCGTCATCTCAATGTCGAAGTTGACCAAGCTGCCAAAGCCACCACCCACTTGAGCAAGGGCCAGCTCTCCCTAAATGGAAATTTGGCTTTCGTCCCTCTCCCTTAGAGACAACTAATGAGCACTAAGTTGGGCCTCCCAGGGAAAGTGGCCTTCGTTCCCTCTCGATGTCATACTCGTGGCAACCCTCCTCCACCTCCCTTATCTGTCCCTTCTCTCGTGCGATGGTACTTATCTACATTGTTCATGTCCCCTCCCCTCCCCCTCCCTGTCCTTCGCCTCACATCTCTCCTGCACCTCCGCACAGATCTCTTATTCCTCCCGCATGGCACTCGTGTGAGCCCCCCCTCCTCCCATGGCAGTGCATGAACGAGATATTGTTAAATTCAAGAAGGTGGTGAATTTCTTCGGCTCATCTTGCCTTACCAATTCTATCTGGTTTCTTGTCTGTCTTGAGCTCCCAGTATTTCCCCCAGTTAGTCTCTACCCATTTGCCTCGGCCAGGCCTCCCTCCTGGTCTTTCTCCACCACTCTCGCAATGGAGTCCACTTCCAACTCATCCACCCCCCCTAATCCCTCGCCCTCCTTGGAACTCGAAATTTGTAGGCTAAATGCACGTTTAGCACACAAAGAGGATTCATGCTCCGTATTGACGGGGAAGGAGGTCGGAGGTTCGAAATGATGGAGGAAGATATAATCCAGCTAAGGGAGGAAGCAATAGAAGCTATCACCTACACAACTTAGCAAGCTAACAGCAAAATTGTTGATCTGGAACCAAGAATTGAAAATCTGGAAATTCAAGCTACAAGACAGAGCCGCTAGATAGATGTAGGGGGGAAGGCAACCACGAGAGCAAGGTCCTCCATCCTGGGTCAGAAGGTTTAATCCCGAATTCCTCTTTCCTAGAATTAGTTCTTTTTGGATCTTTGGTTCTCTTCTTTGTAAGTTGGAGTATAGGCCCTTATGCAACTAAAAAAATCACTTTGTAAGCTGGTTCTTATTCTAAGTTTAGTTATATTTTGGACTCTCGACTGTTATGGGAATTCTAGGACTTTATAGCATGGCAACCCCTTTTGAAATCTCGAAGCTCCCGCACTGATCGCAGGGATGAATTATGTAAGTTTTCTCTACAGTGGTTATACCACTGGTTTTAATATATAAACCCCTTTCTTGTGTAAAAAAAAAAATATTACCATAATAGACTTAATACTAGTCTATTATATGAAAGTTCACAACCATTCACATGATAAGTTTCGAAGTCATAGTTAAAATATGTTTCTCCCTTTCATATGGTAGCTAACAACAAGAGAAAATATGTATTATACCATGTCATACATAACACTATTGCACACTTTCTATATGATCATTTCATACCTGCTCATTATGAAGAGTTGCATACAACCCACTCAAAACTATCATTCAAAGTAAACAACATAGCATAACCTTCAAGATGAAGACAACTAGTTAAAAATGGTATTATCCAAAGCATAACAAGTACAATTTCATGTTCAACAATTAAACACATCCATGCATTCATATCAATAGACATGAATTCAAATTAATGGACATATACAATCCTATTCATGAATAATAACTTCACTCTGCATAAATAGGAGGTCTACTCATTCAATGCATACATGACACTCAAGGGTGGTTACAACTAAGTCTTGTTAACAATACAAATATACCACCAAATATTATTGGTTTAACATCAATCAAACTCATTCATAGTATCCCTAAGACAAATTCCTCTTACCATACATCTACAACACCATGGATGAAAAGTGTCTTCACTTTTAAACATGACAATCCTTAGGAACAAGGTTAATACATTTAAAACCATATACACTAAATAAAGGTAAGGATCATCAATCTATCAACCTCTTAACCTTCTAGGTAAACAACCCATCAATCAATAGCCCATTGAACATGTAAATCAATAATGCATAACATTTATACATGTCAAAACCTCCAAAGGGTGGACACCATTAAGTCTTGATGCTAATACCAATGAATGATCAAATATAAGCACTTACATCAATATTAGACATCTTCATACTGGTTACAAAATAATCTCTAATCAATAACTTCATATAGTTATGAATATGAAGGAAAAAACTAGTTTCACTTATTCAAGAATAATC
>JASDQU010737655.1:645-36601 GCA_032191745.1 Picea mariana
GAAACACAAAAATCCTGAAAGCAGGAGACAGTTCTGGATACCGGGAGTTGAAGTGTCAAAACACCTCACCACAGGAGTCCCAGAATCGCGAAATGTGAAACGCCGAAATCCCGAAAGCAGAAGACAGTTTTGGATACCAGGATTTCGGATACCGGGAGTTGGGGATGTCAATAACTCTTACTACAGGAGTCCTGGAATCGTGAAATGAAAAACGTCGAAATCCCGAAATAGGCACACAACCAAAGAATGTCGCAGACCAGGAAATAACTCCATTTCGGGGTCTCGGATACCGGGAGTTGAAGTGTCGAAACACTTCATCACAGGAGTGTCGAAATGTTGAATCGCCAAAACGCGAAATGCTGAAATCCCAAAATAGGCACATCAACAAAGAGATTCGCAGACCGGGAAATAACTCCATTTCAGAGTCCCAGATATCGAGAGTTGAAGTGTCAAAACACTTCACCATAGAAGTGCGAAAATGCTGAATTTTTGAAATGCGAAACAACGAAATATCAGATCTTTGATCCGACTCCATTTCGGAACTTCGGATACCGAGAGTTGGAGGAGTTAAGCACCGAGACTCTTCACCACAGGAGTCCCGAAATGATGAAACGTGAATTGCCAAAATGCTGTTGATCCGACTCCATTTCRGAGTTTYAGATACCRGGACTTGGAGTTGTCAAGAACTCTCACATCAAGAATGCCGAAATCGCGATATGYGAAATCACGAAGAGATMTGGACCGTTGAATCATCAAGAGTGTGGACCATTGATCTGACTCCATTTCGGAGGTTTGGATACTGGGAGTTGGAAGAGTCAAGAGTTGAGACTCTTCATCAAAGGAGTCCTGAAATTCTAAAATTTGAAATGTCGAAATGTGAAAACACCTTTTTGGTGTAAGTCTTGGTCACCACCGGAGGTCACATCGTTGAAGAGTTGTAGAGAAGATCTCGAAGAGACAAGCTCCATTTYAGAGTTTGGGACATGGAGAATCAAGAATCTTCACCACAAGAATGCCGAAATTCCAAAATTCCAAAATGCGAAATAAATGCAAGATTCTACGGATCCAATCCAACAGTGCAGGTGAATTTAAGTATGATTGGAGGGCTACTGTTGTAATTCAGAGTGTAATTGCTAGAAACGAATGCTGTTTTATGCCAGAGGACTCAAAGAGACTTGAGTGTGCTTGCCAGAGGAGCTGAAGAGTTTCAAGGAATCTTCCATTGGGATGAAGACTGGTCATAGAGGCGATTTACAGATGGAAGAGCATTGAAGCTTGTAACTGCAGTAGAGAAGTTGAACTCGATTGTAACAGAGAAGACAAAGAGTCTTGACTGCTAGAGAGGCGAAGGAATCTTGAAATAACACCCAGTGATGATGGATGCATGCGTTGAACTACCAGAGAAGATGAAGAGTTGGCATGATGATGAGGCAGAGCACTGGAGATGGAGAGAAAATGCAGAAGCATGGCGAGATAGGATGTACAAGGTGCACAGAGACTATAAGTATGCAGAAAAAAGAAGAGATGGAGGCACTATTGAGAATGATTCAGGAGTTTAGAATGAGGCAGAGTGTAGCAGCTAAAATGAAAAGAAGAGGAATGGTGCATTGAATGGACATGGCCCATAGAGCATAAAAGGAGAATATAAAGCGCAAGGATGTGTGAATGAAGACAATGAGGCAGACAGAGTAGGGCAGTGTAGCAGAACAATGATGAGACTGGTAAGCCATTGATGAACATTATATCACTATAATAAGTTTCAGTAGCAAAGATTTATATTTTAGGGTGGTAGGGAGGTTCTAGGGAGGACTGTTTTCCTTAGAGGTTCAAGTGGGTGCTTGAACACAGGTAGTTGTAGCTTCCATTTGGTTGCAGCCAAAGAAACAAGGGTGGCAGGGTGGTGCAAGGGAGAACTGTTGTTCTCTGTTATACAGGTTGGTGCATGTGTGACTGGAAGTTGGTGCTTCCATCCAGTTGGTGCTGTAACACTTAGGGAGTTGGTGCTAGAGAAACCAGGGAGTTGGTGCTTCCTTCGAGTGGGTGCTAGAGAAACCAGGGAGTTGGTGCTTCCTTCTAGTTGGTGCTAGAGAATCCAGAGAGTTGGTGCTCTCAGCAAGTAGAATCTTTCAAAATAGAGGTTGTAGCCTCATTATGAGTTGGTGCTCATATGTACGATAATTTAAAGAATGTAAAGATTACTTATCATATAAAGAAGAAGAGGTTTTTACCCTGTATGGGTTTCCTCATGAAATATCTGTCTCTGTGTATCTCATATGTGTGACTGATGCTGAATGTTCTATTGCTTACTTCCCTGCATTATTGTGACTGTCATCAAATGCTGTGTAAAGAGTTTAAAATAAGAATAATTGTTTAAGCACAGGTACAAATGATTCACACCCCCCCCCTCTTAGTTGTTCAACACTTGGTATCATAGATGACCCCTTTTATCTAAGGGTAGATCCTAGAGCTTAAACATGTCAAGCCATGAAGGAAATTCAACCAATAAGGCCCATCTGTTCAATGGAACAAACTTTGCCTTCTAGAAAGTTGGAATGAGGACCTACATAATGGCTTTAGGTGCAGATGTCTGGGATGTGGTAGATACTGGGTATGTAAAGCTAGTTGTACTAGCTAGTACAGATGACAAGCTATAATTTAGCTTCAACACTAAGGCTATAAATTCTATCTTGAGTGGGCTTGCAGAAGCATAATTTGTAAAATTTATGCACCTAGGAACTGCCAAAGAAATGTGGGACAATCACATTAGCAGTTATGAAGGTAATGAGAAGGTAAAGGACACCAAGCTTCAAACCTACATAATACAGTTTGAACAGTTGAAGATGAAGGAAGATGAAACTATTCGAAAATACTTTATGAGAGTAGAAGAAATGGTAAATGCAATGAAAGCACTTGGTGAGAAAATTGAGGAACCTTCTTTAGTTCAGAAAATTTTGAGATCTCTACCAGATAGGTTCAACCCAAAGGTCTATGCTATTGAAGAACTTAATGATTTGAAAACCTTGGAGTTTGATCAACTTCTAGGAACATTGACTGGATATGAAATGAGAATAGTTAAATATAAACCCACCTCCATAGAAGCATCATTTAAGGCAGACGAGAATGAGGATTCAGAGACTGATGAAATTGAAGAAAAATTTGTGAAGAGACTGAAGAAGGGATCAGGCAAATATAAAGGTAAACTGCCTTTCAAATGTTTCGATTGTGGTAGGATAGGTCATTTTGCAAATAAATGTCCCCACAAAATAAAGGATCAAACATGTGATGATGAGGAGAAGCACAAACACATAAATTTCTTTAAAGAGAATACCTTTAAGAAGAAAAGTCTTTGTGTAAACAATGATGATGATCCTTCAGATGATGAAGACAATGAATCCACTATTGAAGATAAACTAAATGACTTCATACTTATGGACAAAGAGTATTATGATAATATAAGCACAAGAAGTGATGCTAATGAAGAAGAAGTTGTGGTTGACATGGAATGAGTACTGATCAGTGCACTAGAAGAGATTGACAAACTAAGAATTAAGAACATAAAGCAAAGACAATTGCTGATACAGTTCGAGAAAGACAGTAAAGAACCTGATGAAGAACTTGTCCTACTAAAAGTGGAATTAGAAGAGGCAAAGAAAATCGAAGACATTCTAAAACGACAGTTATCAGAAAAGAAGGCAAGATGTGAAGCCTTAGAACAAGAAGTAGTGAAAACTAGGAAAGAGATGTAGAAGTTTCAAGCCTTGTATAATCAGAATCTATCAAGTATCAAAGCCTCAGAAGGATTATCCACCATTCTGAATCAACAAAGGAATCCAAAGCTGAAAACTGGTCTGGGTTATGAAGAGGGATCAAGTAGTCATAATCCAAGAAACGAAGAACCCATCAAGTTTGTCAAATCTACAACCAATGACAACAACAAACCTACATAAATAAAGGAAGACAATCAGCCACCCAGGACGAGTAAAGAAAAATGTGACAAGACTAAATCTGTAGAACAAAGAAATAATGCACTCCCTGCTGAAAGACATCATCACCATGGAAGAAATCGATTTGCTCAAAGAAGACAACCATTTTCCAGGTACAAAGAATTTTTCTATGGATATTGTTTCTACTGTTCTAACTTTGGTCACAAAGCTGTAAATTATTCCTTAAGACTTAGACATGAGCAATTAAGATTTCCAAGGAATAAATACTTGCCACAACAAAGAACGATACAACCATGTAACAAACATTCACAGATTGCAAATTGCCAAATTAAGTCTAGAGACATGCAACTAAGGAGGTCAAGAAATAATCAACAGTCATTGAGTAGACAATGCTTCAACAATAATTTTGACCTATTGAACAATGAGATTGAATGCTACATCTGTCATAACTATGGACATAAATCTGTTGACTGTCGATTAAGGAACTATGAACCAGATTTGAATTCCCCTGCTGAAAATGTCAAGGTTTGGAAGAAGAAAGAAAGTGACAAGTGTGGATAAGTGTTGCCAGCTCAAAGAAAAACGAACCCTTGGTATATAGATAGTGGATGCTCCAAACATATGAAAAGAGACAAAGGTAAGTTTCTATCTCTAAGTGAAAGCAAATCAGGAAATGTAACCTTTGGAAATGATGCTCCAGGTAAAATAAAGGGTAAAGGGATGGTGAGTTTAAGTAATGGAAAAGGAAAAGCCCAAGATGTTCTACTTGTAGATGGGCCGAAACATAATTTGCTCAGTGTAAGTCAAATGTGTAACAGAGGATGTGAAGTGGTTTTCACATCCAAGGACTGCAAAATAAAGTCTGTAAACTCAGGACAAGTGGTGGCCAAAGGCATAAGGACAGAAAATAACGTATATGTGCTGAAAGAAAATAGAGAAGAGTGTCATCTAAGCAAACATGATGAAAGTTGGTTATGGCATAGGAGACTTGGAAATTTAAACTTTGACCACTTAATCAAGCTCAAAAATATTGAGGTAGTAAAAGATCTTCCAAGAATATCAAAGCCCCAAGATTCGATGTGTAAACCCTGCCAAGTAGGAAACCTAAACATGACACCGTTTAAGTACAAGAGATTTACTTAAACAGAGAAACCACTCCAACTAGTTCATATGGATTTATGTGGACCATCAAGACAGGAAGGCACAGGGAGAGAAAACTACTTCATGCTGATTATTGATGATTACTCCAGACTTACTTGTGTTACCTTTCTCAAGGAAAAAGCTGAAGCTTTTGAGAAGTTTAAAATATTTAAGGCTTTAACTGAGAATCAAACAGGCAAGAGGTTAAAAGCAGTAAGATCAGACAGAGGAGGAGAATTTATGTCAAGTGATTTCAAGGAATTCTGTGATAAGCATGGGATCAAGAGAGAATACACAATCCCAAGAACTCCACAACAAAATGGAGTAGTTGAGAGGCAAAACAAAACAGTGCAACAAATGGCCAGGTCAATGATGAATGAGAAGAACATTGGTCAAACCTATTGGGTAGAGAAAATACACACAGCAGTCCATGTTCTTAACAAAGCCCACCTTAGACCACAAAGTGACAAGACACCTTATGAACTGTGGTATGGGAGACCTGCTTCAATCAAACACTTCAAATTCTTTGGGAGTAAATGTTACATAAAGAATAATGATGAAAACCTTGGAAAACATGATGATAGGGCTGATGAAGGTATCTTCTTAGGATATGCTACAAACAGTAAAGGATACAGATGCTATAATAAGAGGCTGCATAAAATGGTTGACTGTATTGACGTAAAAGTTGATGAAGGAATTCTAGCAAGAGAGGGGTACAATAATGAGTCTTCTACAGAGGACACAGCTAAAGATGAAGATGAACAGGTCCAAGAATCAGAAAATGAAGATTCTGAATTAGACGAAGACACAAAAACTTAGATAGACTCAAATCAGCAGGCTTCTTCAAATTCCTCCTCTAGAATCACTCAAAAGAATCATCCTGCAAGTCAGATAATTGGTGAAAAAGACAAAGGTGTACAAACCAGGAGAAATATAGTAAAAAATACCAAGCAATCACATATAGCTTTCATATCCATGTTGGAACCCAAGAATTTTAATGAAGCTAGCAAAGATGACCATTAGGTTAAAGCAATGAATGATGAACTTGATCAGATTGAGAAAAACAATACATGGGAGATGGTTCATAGACCTAAAGGTAAAAATATCATTGGTTCCAAATGGGTCTTTAAGAATAAGTTGAATAGGCAAGGACAAGTTGTCAGGAACAAAGCAAGATTGGTCTGTAAAGGCTATGCTCAAATATAAGGACTAGATTTTGATGAAACTTTTGCGCCTGTAGAAAGATTAGAAGCTATCATAATATTTCTTGCCTATCCTTGTCATAAAAGGTTTAAAGTATATCAAATGGATGTCAAGTTGGCTTTTCTAAATGGATATTTAAATGAATAAGTCTATATGGAACAACCATAAGGTTTCGAACTGTCTGATAACCCTGACTTAGTATGCAAGCTGAAGAAAGCTTTATATGGGTTAAAACAGGCCCCTCGTGCCTAGTATCACAGACTGGATATGTATGTCAAAGACAAAGGGTTCAAGAGAGGAACAATAGACAACAATCTATATATCAAAACAAAGGGTAATGATTTTCTTATTGTGTTGGTCTATGTGGATGACATCATCTTCGGATGTAATAAGGATCAATTGGTACAATGATTTGCTTCTGCCATGGAGTCTGAGTTTGAAATGTCTATGATAGGTGAACTGTCATTTTTTCTTGGTTTGCAAATTACACAGAGGTCTGAAGGGATGTTCATTTCTCAAGAAAAATATCTAAGAGAAATGTTGAAAAGGTTTCAAATGGAAGATTCTAAACCTGTGGGTACACCTATGGTTACTAGATGCAAATTAAGCAAGGATGACGACTCACCTGATGTTGATCAAAGTTCATATAGGTTAATGATAGGCAGCCTGCTGTACATCACAACATCTCGCCCAGACATAATGCATGCTGTTGGAATGGTAGGAAGATATCAGTCTGCACCTAAACAGAGTCATTTGCAAGCTGTCAAAAGGATATTCAGGTATTTAAAAGAAACAATGACTTATGGTTTGTGGTATCCTAGAAATCAGAATTTTCAGTTAACTGCCTATTCAGATGCAGATTGGGCAAACTGTGTTGATGAGAGAAAAAGCACCAGTGGAGGAGCATTCTTCCTGGGTGACTCATTAGTAGCATGGCTTAGTAAAAAGAAAGGTTCCATTTCTTTATCAACTACAGAGGCAGAGTACATTGTTGCTGCTACCTGTTGCACTCAAGTATTATGGATGATTCAGACACTTGCAGACTTGGAGGTAAAATACACTGCATCGATCCCAATTCATTGTGATAACACTAGTGCCATCAGTGTGTCTAAGAATCCTGTATTCCACTCCAAGACCAAGAATATTCCCATAAAATACCATTTTCTGAGAGAGCAGGTCACTAATCAGGTTGTTCAGGTCCATTACATTACAACCACAGAACAAATTGTAGACATCTTTACTAAACCCCTAGCCAAGACACCATTTGAATATCTCCGACAGAAGCTAGGTGTCATCCCGTCTCACACCTAAGAGAGTCCATCCTGTAAGGGGGAGATTTGTATTGATTAAATATCTGATACCTCCTAAAAATACTACAACAGCTCAGGGGGAGCATGTTTTCTTTGACATTGATGTCAAAGGGGGAGAAATGGAGTGGTCCGGACTGGATGCTTCAATTGGAGGTCCAAACAGATGAGCGCAGTCATTCAGGGTTGCCATCAATGCCAAAGGGGGAGATTGTTGGCATGTTTTCAGGCATGTGTGCTTGTCATTGATGGCAAGTTCAGAGTATGCAGCGATGGAAAAACATGGACAACATAAGCTTAGGAGGATAAGTGCAGAGGTGCACGCAGAGTGAAAGAGTGTGCTTGATCATTTGATGGTTTTCAGGCAGGCAAGGAAGATCAGGGTTAAATTGATCCGACTCCATTTCGGAGTTTCAGATACCGGGAGGTGGAGGTGTCAAGGACATTCACGACAAGTCTCGGAATCACGAAATGTGAAACGTCGAAATCCTAAAAGAAGGAGACAGTTCCAGATACCGGGAGTTGAAGTGTCAAAACACCTCACCACAGGAGTCCTGGAATCGCAAAATGCGAAACGCCGAGTTAAAAGCAGGAGACAGCTTTGGATACCAGGATGTCAGGTACCGGGAGTTGGGTATGTCAAGAACTCTTACTACAGGAGTCCCGAAATCTCAAAATGTGAAACGTCGAAATCTCGAAATAGGCACACCAACAAAGAATGTCGCAGACCGGGAAATAACTCCATTTCGGGGTCCCAGATACCAGGAGTTGAAGTGTTGAAACACTTCATCATAGGAGTGCCGAAATGCCGAAATGCAAAATGCCAAAATCCTGAAATAGGCACATCAACAAAGAGCTTTGCAGACCAGGAAATAACTCCATTTCGAAGTCTCAAATACTAGGAGTTGAAGTGTCGAAACACTTCACCACAGAAGTGCCGAAATGCCGAATCGTCGAAATACGAAACAATGAAATACCGGATCTTTGATCTGACTCCATTTCAAAACTTTAGATACCGGGAGTTGGAGGAGTTAAGCACCGAGACTCTTCACCACAGGAGTCCTAAAACAATGAAACACGAATTGCCGAAATGCCATTGATCCGACTCCATTTCGAAGTTTCAGATACCAGGACCTGGAGTTGTCAAGAACTCTCACATCAAGAATGCCGAAATCGCAATATGCGAAATCACGAAGAGATCTGGACCGTTGAATCATCAAGAGTGTGGACCATTGATCTGAATCCACTTCGGAGGTTCGGATACCGAGAGTTGGAAGAGTCAAGAGTTGAGACTCTTCATCAAAGGAGTCCTGAAATTCTGAAATGCGAAATGTGAAAACACCTTTTTGGTGTAAGCCTTGGTCACCACTGGAGGTCACATCGTCGAAGAGATGTAGAGAAGAAATCGATGAGACAAGCTCCATTTAAGAGTTTGGAACATGGAGAATTGAGAATCTTCACCACAAGAATGCCAAAATTCTGAAATGCTGAAATGTGAAATAAACGCAAGATTCTACGGATCCAATCCAATGGTTCAGGTAAATTTAAGTATGATCGGAGGGCTACTATTGCACTTCAGAGTGTAACTGCTAGAAACGATTGATGGTTTCTTCGAGAGGACTCGAAGAGACTTGAGTGTGATTACCAGAGGAGCTGAAGAGTTTCAAGGAATCTGCCAGTGGGATGAAGATTGGTCATAGAGGTGATTGACAGATAGAAGAGCATTGAAGCCTGTAACTGCAACAGAGAGTTTGAGCTCGAATGTAACAGAGAAGACAAAGAGTCTTGACTACTAGATTGGCAAAGTAATCTCGAAATAACACCCAGTGATGATGGACGCATGTGTTGAACTGCCAGAGAAGCTGAAGAGTTGGCATGATGATGAGGCAGAGCACTGGAGATGGAGAGAAAATGCAGAAGCATGGTGAGATAGCATTTACAAGGTGCACATAGACTATAAGTATGTAGAAAAAAGAAGAGATGGAGGGGCTGTTGAGAATGATTCAGGAGTGTAGAATGAGGCAGCGTGCAAAAACTGAAATGCAAAGAAGAGGAATGGTGCATTGAATGGACATGGCCCACAGAGCATAAAAGGAGAACAAAAAATGAAAGGATGTGTGAATGAAGACAATGAAGTAGACATAGTAGGGCAGTGTAGCAGAACAATGATGAGACTGGCAAGCCATTGATGAACATTATATCATTGTAATAAGTTTCAGTAGCAAAGATTTATATTTCAAGGTGGTAGGGAGGTGCTAGGGAGGACTGTTGTCCTCAGAGGTTCAAGTGGGTTCTTGAACACAGGGAGTTGTAGCTTCCATCTGGTTGTAGCCAGAGAAACAAGGGTTGCAGGGTGGTGCAAGGTAGAACTGTTGTTCTCTATTATACAGGTTGGTGCCTGTGTTACTGGAAGTTGGTGCTTCCATCCAGTTGGTGCTGGAACATTTAGGGAGTTGGTGCTTCCTTCTAGTGGGTGCTAGAGAAACCAGGGAGTTGGTGCTTCCTTCTAGTGGGTGCTAAAGAAACCAGGGAGTTGGTGCTTCCTTCTAGTTCGTGCTAGAGAATCCAGAGAGTTGGTGCTCTCAGCAAGTAGTAGCTTGCAAAATAGAGGTTGTAGCCTCATTATGAGTTGGGTCTCATATGTATGATAATGTAAAGAATGTAAAGATTACTTATCATATAAAGAAGAAGAGTTTTTTACCCTGTATGGGTTTCCTCAGGAAATATCTATCTCTGTGTATCTCATATGTGTGACTGATGCTGAATGTTCTATTGCTTACTTCCCTGCATTATTGTGACTGTCATCAAATGATTTGTAAAGAGTTTAAAATAAGAATAATTGTTTAAGCACATGTACAACTTATTCACCCCCCCCCTCTCAGTTGTTCAACACACTCTCCCACCATGCCAAAGCATGGATTTCAAGCTTCAACCTAGCAAAATAAATATTTTGTTTTCCAATTAGTTCATGCACGTTGTAGTAGAATTCCATCTGTTGTAGCCATTGGTTCAACCTGATCGCATCCACTTCCCCGACATATGACTTGATGTCCACCTTGGAATCCACACGAAAAGGTACCTATGTATCACTATAGTTTCATTCGCCCATCTTTGATTCAGTCTTAAGCTATGTATTTGGTTTATTTTATTTCTTCTTGGGAACTTCATGACAAGCCTCTATCGATGATGTTTCCTTGCACTTCACTGCCAATAGTTGTGACACCATCGATGCAAATTTGGATAAAATATGCTCAAATTGATCCAACCTGACCTTTGGATATTCTTCCTTATTTTCTTCATGATGTTCCCCTGCCATTCTTCATTCTCTACTTCACTCTATCCCTGGAAACAACTCTTGTCTACTTCTTTTGTAATCACTGTAGGTACTTACTATACAGATCTCACTAGGTGCAATCAAACTAGTGCTCTATTACCATCTGATCTGTAAACATAAGGCTTATAGGCTATCCATTCCACTAACACGTAAACACCTACACCTACACTACAAATATAATCTAGAATGGAAAAATTGTAAGATGGAATATCCGTTCAATGCCACGGTGTAGCTACCTGAATTTACACCTCATCAAACAAAAACACTATTATGTCCACCAATAATGATATTTGCATTTATTTAGCTCTCACTATCTGGAAATAACTCAACCAACCAATCCAATATTCAAATCGACTATCCAATAGACCAATCGACTACCCAAATGGTCAGGTCGAACAAATGATAGATCGGTTGACTTCCCTAAAGGTTGGGTCGACCAAATGATAGACATATCAACTAAATAAGGGGAATACGACCTGGGTGGAAGGAGTCAACCAATGGTGAAGCAAAACGCTAAAGGACAATTCGAGTCAACCACCAACAAAGATAATTACTCATAGGGAGAATTTGATGACCAACAATGAAGGAAACCTTTGAAAGGATAATTGGGCAACAAACAATGAAGGAACACATCTGAAAGGAAAATTTGGTGACCAGTGATGTCAAAAAACATTTAGAGGGTGAATATGGTAACCAATAGCAATTAAAAATGTCTCGGTGTGAATTGGATAACCGAAAAATAATAAAAATGTTGTCTCTAGCTCGTGGGAAAATAAAAAATGCCCAAGCAACACTAGAATGCATAGTATGGTCTTTATACAACCTACGAGGAAAGGAAAATGCCCTGAAATGATAAAAATGTAATGAATGGCCTATGGGAAAAGTTAGACACCAACAAGCAACAATTGGACTCCAAGAGTGAGATAAATTCCCCCAACGACTCTTAAAAATAAATTAGCAACTTCAAGTTAGATAGAAACACCTCCCGAAGGAGAGTTGTTGTTAGCACCCAAAGTTTTGGGTAAAGATATCACATGCACATAAAGAAGTTGTGCGCACCTATCCCATTTTTGCATGCACTCAAGCAACTACTTAGTGGGTGATAGGAGGTGTGCACACCAAATAAAGTTTTTCTAATGCGTTCCAGTTCAAGTTCTGCTAATGCATGTCGGTCTGAGTTTTGTGATGTGTGCCAAAAACCAAGAATACACTGCATGCACGCTAGAATCAAGAAAAGAATCTTTGAGAAATATCCCCAAATGATTGCTTCAGGCAACACAAGGGATCATGGAGCAACAAGAAGATGATCTAGCAAAGATAGTTAAGATTGCCATGATTCCAAAGAGGCTACGTGGAAGGCACACGGGTGACAAAAGCATGCGAGACTGGCTGTTAGTGGAGCGAGTGGGGTAGAATTTAAATAGATAGAGCGCCACAACTAAAAAGCAAATAAAAGAGACTAAAAATGACATAAATAGGGTTGTTGTATTGGTTATTTTATGAATGTTGAGGTTGTTTTATTGTTTATGTTATGAATGTCGTTGTTGTTGTTAGTTAATGTCTTTAGCTCGCTCTGAGCCTATGTTTTGTAATGTCACTGGTTGTGATTGTGGGTCTCTCATATTTTCAGAGTATGAAAGAAATCACATCGCGTATGTAATGTAACACTTGGAAAATGTATAAGAGAGCATGGATCTATTGCTATCAATTGATGAGTTGCTTAATGTATGTCTATGAATCGTTGAATGCAGATAATAAAGCTACAGTGATTGTAGCCTTATAATGTGTTGATCATGTGTTAATTAAATGTTTGTGTTGTTGATAAATATTATTAGTTGTTGAATATTTTGCAGTGAAATGTATGAATTCCAACCTGGATAGATTCCCGTGTAATTAACCCTTCATCACTGACACAAGAACATATGGTCTATGTGATTCTCATAGCATATCGGATGGAACCTTCTTCAATATTTGGCTGAGGATTGAAATATCGACGACTTGGGGTATTTGTTGGTCAACTCTGGATGAACACTAGGTCTTCAACCCCCCAACGTTAAGAAGGACACACACAAGCATAGAACAAACCAACAAATGGTTTTGTTTCCCAGACCTGAAGATTTTGTATTAAATGGCGAAGGCAAAGAATGAGATGGTATCCATCTCATGAAGAAATTAAAGATTGGTTGACTGTGAAGGAATATTAATTTGCTCGGTGGGAAACACAAGGTATGAATACCAATGTGAAGCGATGGAAGGACGTGTGTCTCTACTCTTATATAAATGAACATTTTTTTGCTAAATTTCCTTGTCTATTGTATGAATGGTTGAAGAGGCAGACTGCTACTAATACTACTTTGAGGCTGTGAGAACCATTGGTTTGGGATCAGTTCACGATTGATAAAATGAATTAGATAACAAGTGGACTCGATCCATTGATTTCTAGTTTGCTCAAGTGAAGGAAGGGTATATAATTGAGTTTGCTGTCAAGTTTATTGATTCTTTCAGCGAGGCTGAGAGAATGTTGATAGAAGGTCCTAGAAAAAGGCTGCTAGAAGAAATCCCACTCAAGATAATGATGATGTTCGTGGATAAGGGGATGACGTGCATAGAGTCCGACATGATGACTGAGTAAACCCACCCTAGCTCTGGGGGGGAATGAAAAGATGGGGGAAAGTGAGAGAGGAGATGCATCCACTGAGAAGGATCTGAAAGTTGTTAAAATGAGGTGAGGAGTAGGATGGACCCAAAAGAATAGAGAAGAGAGAGATATGAAATATATTCAAGAAGAGTCGAGTCAAGGAGGATAGTAGAACAAAGAAGTGTAAGGAAGATAACAAGGGGTCAAGACTAGGATGAAGAGGAAGGAGACCACACCAAGAGGAAGCACAAGAGAGTGTGTTGTGCTAGAGAGGAGGATAGATGAGGATAGGTCCATGAAGAGGCGCGACATTGAGAGTAGGGTATCCAGTGGAGATACCTGTAGTAGTGGTAGTAGGGGTCTAGAAGACAAAGTTCAAACCCCTTGGTTTTTGGAAAGTGTTGCAACTTCGAAGGAAGATGAGGCACATAGTAGAGGCGTAGAGGTAGGAGAGGAAGATGAAGGACCCCCTAGTGGTGTGTGATAAGAGTTAGCAATAATGGATGGAATTGCATGACTACATGTAGGAAACTCTCTGGGTTCCCTCACAAGAAACGTTAGAAGAAGATGGAGTTACCCCCCCTTTGAACCACCCCCCTTGTGCATTTGTAGCCAAGAAGAAAGAACAACAAATGACGAGGTGATTGGAGTAGAAGAAAGAGTAGGAGAATAAATAAGAGAAGAGACGAGTGAAGAAGAAGACGAATTCAGTGCTACTTCGCCACGGAGAGTATCAATGCCAAGACCCCCGACACCTAATAGTCAGTTTGAAGGAAATAGTTTGAGATTGAGTATTGTGAATCAGGATAGTACCCTGAGATTACCCATGTTCCATGGGATAGGTAGAGATGATGCAGAGCAACATTGGTTCACCCATGAGGCGATTGGATCACCGTTTTTCCTTCTAGTGTGATTGGCAATGAAGGAAGGACACTGTAGGGCTTAAAACCAGAGCCATTGAAGGCTTTGAGAGTGTTCTGGGAGTCGTTCAAAGGGGGAGAGCCAATGGATTTCTAGCAAGTAAGAGACATGACACACGTCGAGGCACCCTCGTCAATAATGGTTTGACAAATGTTTTTGTCAGAGACAATCACTTGGATCTGGAACGCGAGTTGAGGGGGTAACCTTGGAATGTTATCTTCCAAGTCAAAGATTATTAAATTTGAATCCATCGGGTCGATTCCACGAATAGCTTTCAACAGTGCCTTACGTTGTGTGGGACAACTTTGAAGGACTTTGAGGGTTGACATCACAGAAGGTGCTTGGGCTAGATCTTCAACAATGTTGTAGTTTTGGGCAGCACGAGCATGTGGATTGAAAGCCGATTTTTGAACGACTCCCTTCGGGGGCGGGGGGGTCGAAGAGGACCATTGGTAGGTGGAGTCACAGGAGAGGGTTGTACCAAGGAAGGAGGTAGGTCATCAACTTTCTCTTTAGAGAGAGAATAATTTTTGGCTCGAGTAGTGAGGGCAGTGGCATTTTTCTTTGAATTTCTAGTACACATCAATACATAGGATGTAGTAGAGGATGAGGGTTGGTCACGAATGACCAACTGATCCTGTTTTTGAGGTGGGAAGGGTTGGGACAAAATGACCAGAGCAGGTGGTTTTGGAGCTCCTTGAAGGAACTTAGTGACCTCGGCGCGTCATGGACAATCCTTCGTGTAGTGATCATCACCACAGATAAGACAAGGGTATCGAGGTTTGCGCTTATCCCGATCGTCAACAGGTGTAGTTTTGGTTCGCTCTGCTTGAGAAGTATTTTTTTCCTCCTTATTTTTACCCCTTCCCTTTTTAGATTTGTTTTTACCGGCTAAGGTAGATTGAACTGCATTTACCTCAGAAGTCTTGTTGATGGGAGGGGCAGGAGACGGAGCATTTCGAACATTAGAAGGAGCACGTTTGGGGTTGGTGCTTGAGGCGGAATGTGGTTGGGCTTGGAAAGTGCCAATCACACTGTTGGCTGCATGCAAAGCAACTGGAGCAGTTGAAGTGGTGGAAGTGGAAGGACGAGGTAAGTCAGGTAGTAAATCGTAAAGGGTACCTGTTTGTGAATAAATGAGGTCAAGATATTGAGCATGACTTATGGCCTGTTCTTCCATGACTACTCCACCCATGGTGATGTCATGATCAATTTCGTTCACAAACGATTTTGTGAACCATTCTGCCAGCAACTGATCGGGGAGTTCGAGTTTAATGAGACGTCGTCTTCATCGCCACTCATGAATGTGATCAGATATATGAGTGGCCTTGTTCTGTTTGAAATAACTCAAAATCTCGGTCCCCGTATCATAATGAATCGATAACTGGTAGTGTGTGAGAAAATCCATAGCTAGGGTATTTAAATCAGCAAATAAACCCCGTGGTAATTTGATATACCACTTCGCAACAGAACCTCTGAGGGTTCGTTGAAAAATATGTAAACAAATAGAGTCATCCATCAACGAGTTAGATGAACACCAGAGGTGAAAAGTCATGATGTGATTGTTTGGGTCCTCTCCCACTTTGCCATCAAATTTAGGAATGTTCGATGGTAACTTGGCGGGTATAGAAGGCCATTGGGGAGAGTGATGAATTGGATCATTTAAAATCCTTGACAAATCCAGAAGATCCAAAGTGGCCAAAAAGGGTAACTATCGATTCACCTGTGGGTACTAGTGGCTTTGGGGAGGAAGCCCGTCGAAAAACCAGTAGGACCATAAGAAGTCTGCATATAATGTAAAGACCCAGGCAGATTCGGTGGTGGTTGGAGAGGATAGTAGCTCATTGGATTGTATCCTGGAACAGGGACATGGGTTTGAGTAGTCAAGCCCCAAATAGGTTTGAACGAACCTGGATATGGTTGGCCCATACTAGGGGGTATTACAGACGCAGCTGGAAATGGCTGCCCCATAGTCGATTGAGGAGGATGTTGTATCAAATGATTCCAATACTAGGCCAAGGACAGAGGTATGTTTTGTCCATAAGGTGGGGTCGGTCCTCCTATTGAAGGTGGTGTTCCAATTGGGGGCAATGTTCCAATTGTGGGTGGTTTTCCAATTGGAATTTGTGTTCCAATAGGAATTTACCCACTGAGAGGGGGTTGAGTCGTACCACCTTGGTGAAATTTTCCACCGACAGGAATCTGGTAATTTGGTGTGAATGATGGAATAATGCCACTAGGATTAAGACTACCAGTAGAAGACAAGGAAGGTCCTCCAAAAGGAAATTGAGGGAGTGTCGGAATAAAATCGGGAAGAGAGTGCTGAGAAGAAGAAGGATCACCAGGAGAGCCAGATGGGGTTTGCATAGGAGTGGGAATGGAAGCATTCAACGCACGGTATCCGGGTGGTAGTGTCGGAGTGACGTATCTGGGTGGTAGTGTCGCAGTAAACCCGGTGTGAACACTCGTAGTATCTGTGTGATGGGCCATTTTGATAGGGATGGTAAAGTGATAGGCGGTAGTAAACGATACTGTCTTTAGACTAGAGATTTTTGAAATCATAGGTGGGGTGATTTCGGAAATCACAGGTGATCCCAGACCAAAAAGGTCCCGTCGAAAAGCACCCGTAGACCAAAAAGCATCTTGGCCTTCTATGCCTGGAAAGGGTCCAACTGGTGATCCAGAAGATGTAACAACAAAGTCTCCGGAAGAATTTAGGTGCATAAACAGTCGCTCAGAATCAGGGTGAAGTCGAAAGTCTTCTCGAGTATTAGTAATTCGGAAATGTTCTAGAGAGTCAGTTCGTTCCACTTGTGGCATGGTGACGTCTGGGACTTCACTCCATTGAGGAGAGCCCTCAGGTGAACTTGTAGGCAAGGGTTGAGCACCTTCCAGATGCTCTGGAGATAAACCCTGCATTCTACGTGAACGACGTGGAGGAGCTAAACGAGCGACAAACTTATGAATCAAACTTTGGTAAACAAATARCACGCGCTAGTAAACAAAATCTAGGAAGCAACACCAAGCAAACAAGACCTTCTAATTCCGAAGTTACTAGTTGGTGATGGAATCCAACGTCGCAGCAATGAGACGAGAAGGGGCTGGGCTAGGGTGGAAAAGTTACACTGATGACCTGCTTAACGAACTTACACTCTGGTGCAAGCTCCCACACATAATCATGGGTATACCCTCCAAGGAGCCCGAGTGAGTTTGGCCAACGTCGATTCCAGGTACCGTGAATACTTTCCCCTTCACAGTCACCTTGTGTAAGACCCTAGAAAGATAGGCCACTAAGGTTACCACCGACAACAATAAATCCTTGGGGGACAGTTGACAGTCCAATCCACACACAAGGGCAGGGTATCTAGCCCGAAATCAACTCAAAAGGCTTCCACTCATCATTGTGGGTACACCTCTGAGTGACCCCCGTAATACATGCAATCTCTACAACGATATCAACAAAGAAGGGTGTGTAACTCTGTCAATATCAATGTGACCTCGTGTTTGACCCTTGTGTGAGAAGGGATTCCCAGGACAAGATGTTGCAAATGGAATTTGACACTCCTTAACACAAGATACTATTGTGTGTTTTGTGCTTTGGAGAGTGTATCTCTCTAACTATTCCAAAGCGCTAGCCTAGCTAAATGTTGGTGTAATAGATCCCTAGAAAATATTTACTAGTTGAATTTTACAATTGCGTAATGTTATTAGGGGCTGTTGTTACTCAAAGGAAGTGGAGATGAAACTGAGGTTGTATAAGACTCTGACCCAACGATGCATGGATAAGAATGAAATATAGCAATTTTTGTTCAATGAATCCTATGTACGAGAGGGAAAGAGAAGTTTTCCGGATCAAACTGGAACTACAATACACAATTTCCTTTAAAATGCAATTGCAACAAATCATGCAAAAAATAACAATTCTCTATTGTTTCTTTTTCAATAATTTCAACAATTGATTTTCAATACGTTCGAAAATGAAAATGTTTTTGAAAGAAAAATCGTTTGTTCACTTTTCAAAAAGGACCTACACCATGATGGTGAGAGTGCAAAAAATCAAAAACTAATGAACAAGCAATAGATAAAAACCCAAACCATTCTTTCAATGGAAACAAAAATAACAAGAAAACCAAACTAGTCTTTTCAATTGCATGAGAAAAATGAGTTTTCAAACAATGAGCAAATGATAAAGACAAAGAAGCTCAACTTTCAACTGATCCCCGGTTCTTTAACCAAACAAGCACACTCAGATTCCAAAATAAGAGAGTATATCTTTGCCGAGAAAAGTCAAGAAACGAAAGTCAAGAAAAATGGACAGGAAGAGTCTTGATTTCCTAAGACTGCTTGTTCCCAATAATGAAGACAAGAAAACATCAACCAATAGTACAAGAAGCTCTTGTTAGGCACCTATACTGATATGGGCAGTTGATCATGCCAAAGTCTTAAAGCAAAAATTTTGAAAAAATGGGTTCGAAGGCTGAGAGTATTACATAGTGCGAGAATGGGTCATTCTCGTAGGCCAGCTTTGAGCAGAGTGCGAGAACCTCACACTGAACCTAAAATAAGACTATGAACTCAATAGATTCTCGCAGGCCACTGTGGAGTGCAGTGCGAGAATGTCTGAAAATAATCAAATTTTTGGAGAAAGACACAAAATTTGAAGAGGCCTCTGGACTTAGAGGTTCTATCAGGGTATCCTAAAGACTCAGAGATTGATAGGAATGGAGAAAGGCAAGGCAAGAGCAAATGGCCAAGGAAAAATACCAAAAACCACAAAGAAAATGGGTTATCTCCCCAGTGGAGTCACCAATTTTGTTATCAGACTAATCGGTAGGTGCAGACACTAACAAATCTCCCTAGATCCACCTGGATCTAGATCAAAATAGGACAGGACATGACTCTTTCCCTAAGTTTTGACCATTGAATTAGCTAGTAAGAAGGAACAATTAACATACCTTTGTATCGCTTCCTAGGGTCTCTGTTGCTCCCGCTTCACTCCAGTGCTCTCATGAAGTCAAGATCAAGACAACACAAACCAACCAAAGTGAAGATAGAAAAATATATTCAACTGTCAACTTATGTATATGATCAAGGAATTACACAATAAAGTGAGAATAGCTTTATGGGAAAAGGACATGCCATTGTATCATATTAATTGAAAGTAGAAGATTACAACCTGATCGCCTTGATGTCGCAAGCTCCCTTTCGGTGGCTCTTGGCTCCAACACACACACTTGCTCAATCCTTGTATGAAGAAGATCAAATCCTCTTGATAGACTTGCTAGAGTCTCCAAGCTCCTGTTCAAGCTAAGTCCTTCACACAATTCTTTCACAAATTCTCCAATGAATCTTGCTTAACCTTTTCCATGAGAATTCCATCAATATATAGGAGAGAATGAGATGGTTACTTGGATAAGAATGATCCCACAATATCAGGGAAACCAGTAAAAGGATAACCATTCGAATGCCAACCCATTCTTCTAGAAGATTCCCTTCTAGAACCATCGAGAATTCATCTTTTTCCAAGCCTTAGAATGAGTTCGCACCCGAGATATGTAGCACAGTGCGAGAAGTTTGCATCCTAGCTTAAGGCAGCCTGCGAGAATGGGTCATTATCGCACCCTAGTATATTAGCAACCTGCGAATTCTCTTCAAAAGTAAGTTTTCTGGGAAGAGATGATTGTAACTTTTCTCAGGAGAAAGTTCTTATGAGGAGCTTGAGTACACCACCATTAATACACCATCATGATGACCAAAATCATGGGTAACAGAATGCCCCCCAAAGTATGAGGCCGGAATCAGTGACAGCCGAAAGACTTTGTAAGTTGTATGTGTGTGTCAGAAACAAGGAGCACACCTAATTGGAAACCTCCGAACAATCAAGCATCTGCAGAATATCATATATATTAATTTTGAGGTAGGCATTCCCATACTCAGATCACAGATGGATGACATTGTAGACATAGGTCATGGCCACCAATCATACATTGTGGATCCATGCCGTCAAAATATAGCATAGCCACCAGGAATACACTGTGGATCTATGCGAGAAAATTCAAATTGAGACGACATAGCCATGAGACATACACAGTGGATCTATGTGTCGCAGATTATACATATTCCATCACAACCTGGACCAAGAGATGATATCTAGGATCTTCAATCTCGTCGCCCAAAAGTATGAATCTAACCATGTGATTACATGTGTTGAATTCGAACATGGTAGAAACCACTTGATTACTGGTCATTGATGAAATCGTTAACAAGTGTGAGGGAAATCACCATTGATGTCAATGACTCCCAAGTTACACTAGTACAATCCCTCGAATGTGAATGAATGAGTTGAAGTCGAACATCTGATTGAATATTTCAATCAGAGGTCAATGATGTAACCCACTGTCGAAAGCGAGGAAACTTGCCATTGAGGCATGCAAGTTCCAAGGTACCAAATAATTTCTAAGTCTTGATTCCGGATAATGAGCTGAAGTCGACAGAACAAAACTCGTCACAGGAGGGCCTTGATATATCTCCCATCAATGAAATGAAATGAGTAACAGATTTTGAAGGTGAAACAAAGTATGATGTAAGTTGAAATGGACACAGGGAAGGCTGACACGAAGAAAATGGATAACTGTAGATGGCCGACTCAATAGAGGTTTCAGATGAACTTCTCTTGAACATATGAATGACACGACCAATGATTTGGAAGCATTGACTCAAAGACGACACAGGGTATGACCTTGTAGCAAATCGAATGAGAGACAAATGGATTTCCAAAACCGGCTTCAAATAATGAATAGGGGGTGTCATGTTCAAGAGCGACACTTACTGCCAATCAATACGAAGATGAGAACATATCCCTTTCCAAAATTTTCCCCCACCATTTTTGGTGAGTACCTCTTTCTTTTAAGCAAGCTTGAGGAGGATAACATATGTTTGTTGATATAAGCTTATCCTTTGGATAAGTCCTTCGGAGTATGTTTAACGAACCCTAAGAAGGAGTGGTTCAGTCCCATTACGGGTTTGTCGATGTTTGTTTAACGAGTCCAAAGATAGAAAACTCGAAGGTTTTTCATGATTATAGAGTCTGAAAAAACACTTAAAAGAGAACTCTCTCAGTTCCTTTTTCGTAAAATAGTCTGATGAGACCAAAAAAGAGATAAATTATCACCTACCAGACGCTTTCTTTAAATACTTTATCGAGCATGAAAATAGCAAGGTCGCTCGGCTATCTTTTCATGTTTAGAGAGTCTGAAAAGAGCTTAAAGAGGACTCCAGGGGGGTTCCTTTCTCGTATAACCTTGTTGAGCCCAAAAAAGTGATAAAAGTATGCTCGATCGCGTTCTCATGTATTTTCGAGCGTGAGAATGGACAAAGACCCAGCTTGAGGTTTTATACAAAAAACCATAAAAAACAAACAAAACATGCGGTGAAGAAGAAAAAATATGTCCGCATCCCTGTACATGAACATCGAAGTTGTTACACCTGCAAAAGTTACACTCAAAATGGCATTAGGGTTTAAGTTTTAATAAATAAATAATTATAACAATTTAATAACATGGTAAAAGTTAATATAAAGAAATAAAAACTCTTTTTACCATATCATTTTCACTTTACCACTATTTGAGCCCAAAAACCCTTCTTTTACCCTCGAAATTCTGCGTCAGATTGCGGGAGTTACGAGCATCCATTCGACGAACCGTCAGTGGCAGTGAGGTAGGCACTTTGTCCTCTACTTTTTCATGGTTTAATTTTTCATTTTCATGGGCAAAAACTATCATTTTGATTTTGTTTTGGGGTTTCATATGGTGCTCAACCATTCTCGCAGGTGGGCTACACGGGACCTGCGAGAATGGGTCATTCTCGCAGGTGAGCCCACAACAGCCTGCGAGAACCTCGCACTGTGCCTAAAGGGCACCTGTGAGAACTGCAAAGCATAATTTTTTTTTGAAGTTTAGCTCAATGAAAGAGAACCAATTTATGAATAGAGTTATTAATCTTCTTCTTGTGCTTCTTATGTAGGTATTTGGCCATCAAAATGGTTCTGGAATGGCGCGAAAGGGAACATGAAGAAGATAATGCCATTGCCGAAAATCATCTACCGACTATTGCCACTTTGAGAAACTGTGGTCTTCTGAAGTACTTTCGTATCTTAGGCATGAGGGCCCAAATTAGGTTATTAGAGTACCTTGTGCATATGTGGGATCCCGATCAACAGGTATTTCATGTAGGGGTCCACACATTGTCCTTGGATATTGAGGACATTTAATTCTTGAATGGACTGTAACGGCATGGGTACCATGTGAGCCTGACTGGTAGAAGAGGTGGTGGGCTGCCCATGAGTGAGTATTGCTGCTTACATTGTGTTCCAGAGGAAGAGAGGAAGGAAGGGAAAGTAGCTATTTGGGGAGTACGGGATTTGACCCTCCGTACTATCTTGTTCACCATTGCTTGGATGGATGGGAGCTCTTCTCCTCACATGGTGCTCCAGAGTTACTTTCAGTATGCAATAGAGTGTACTGAGCCTCGGTTTTTAACTGGGTAGATGCTGTGCTTCATAGTATGAAAAAGCAGTTGACCAAATGCAGATGAGGTGACCTGAAGCAATTCGGGTATAGATCTTTGTTAGTGTCCTTCTTTCTCGAGAGGGTTACCTTACTAAGGCTGCAAGTTGAGTGGAATTTACCGGCTCCCAGGGATCCAAGAATGCTGAGATGGTGTCAGCTCATGGCTCGGCACGTAGCTGGACCAATTATCAAGTATGATGATACCTTCTTCGACTGGCTGCGACCACAGATGTTGATGGTCGATGATTATGCTTATGTTGGGTTGGATTTCCAAGGAGATCCAAACTTAGTCCTGCCAGAGGATGCCCAGTGGGGGGAGCTTGGTAAGAAGTACACATTTTTTCCTTTTTAAATGTTTTTGTGAATTTTATCATATGCAAATGTTTTGTATATGTTCGTCCAAAAACTAAATTCAAAATTCATTGTTGATGACACAGATGTGGGACCTTACCGACCTTCTGGTACTTCTCCTATTCAACGGAGAGGAGGGGTAGTGCCAGTGCCACAATGGGACATCGAGGATTATCAAGCAGTGGAAAAAAACCTAGAGGGTTTGACAACAGATATTCCAGACATGCCTCTTGGAGAGGTTCCACGAAGCTATCAGTGTCATACAGTAGGAGTGTCAGAGTTCATTGGTTGACTGCTCCGTAGGGTTTCCCTGGAAGTCGTGTGTTACCATGAACATCATCCATGATGTCATTTTGTAGAAGCTATGAGCTTCAGATTTTCACATTTTGGTCTTTGGACAGAACTTTTTTGTAAAAAAATATTTTGATCTTTATATATTTAGACGGCTTCTACTGATTTAACATGTGTTGTGTGACCATTGATGTGATTGATTTATAAATGATACAAATGCCTGTCTAATACATAGTTAGCCAATGCATCAGTTAATGTATTTAGACATCTAGGAATATGTTGATATTCAATATAATCAAAATAATGTTCCAAGAGGCGAATTTGCAAATACACCCGTAACAAAGTAGGACTTCGAATAGTATAGACATTACTTAACTGTAGTACTACAAGCTGCGAATCGAGTCGCACAACCAAATGAAGGATTCTGAGTGAGATAACATCAATCAAAATTTCGATAACGATGCTATACTCTGCAATATTGTTGGTCGCACGGCCGAGACACACACCTCGTAAAGAGACAAGTTCATTTGTAGGAGCGTAAATTGCCCATGCAACGGAAGCAAGGTTCTAAGTACTACGGATAGCGCCATCGACAAAGCCAATATAGTGTAGTGAAGACTTCGACATCTGGAAATCAAACACAACGTCACAAAAGGGCAGAGACTAGATAACGACAAAAATAAGCTATAGTAACACACAAGAAGTACGATATAATAAAAATACAAGTACTCGTGCACAGATGATTTTATGCATAGTACTTCTTCAAGTACAACCCATTCTTGGGTTCACTCAAAGGGATACCATCGTAATCTAATAACTCATAAGCTCCTTTTTCCAAAACTCGTCGAACGATATAAGGACCTCGCCACATGGCTTCGAATTTTCCAGCTCCTAGCATATCTCGATCTTTTTCATAGAGGAGAACGAGATCTCCTTCGGAGAAAACGCGAGGCTTGACATGTTTTTCATATTGGGCCTTGACACGTTTTTTCTGAGCTTCTATGACTAGGGTAGCATCGCGTCAAGTTTCGTCTAATCGCATAAGATACAATAGACGTTCTTCCTCAGCAGAAGTGTTTGGTAGGAGTTCAACAACTAGTTTTAAAGAGGGTATCTCACATTCAATCGGGAGAATGGCTTCCAAACCATAGACTAACCAGAAAGGTGTAAACCCAGTAGCAGACTTGACAGATGTCCGGTAAGCCCACAATGCCAAAAACAACATTGTGTGCGAACTTGTTTTATGAATCCCTATCATTTTTCGGAGCATAGTTATGAGAACTTTTTTAATTGCTTCAGCTTGGCCGTTGGCTTGTGGGTAATAGGGCGTTGAGTTTTCATGGCGAAGACCCAACTTTTCAGTAAGTTCGGACATCATGAAGTTTCTAAAGTGGCTACCATGATCAGTGATGATAGCCTAGGGAACACCAAAACGAGCTATGATGTGATTAAAAATGAATAATACTGTTGTCTTTCCAGTGTTGTCAAATGTCGGCATCGCCTCGACCTATTTCGTAAAGTAATCGATGGCTACAATGATGTATCCATGCCCCCGGGCTGAGTGAGGGTGACATGTCATGAAATCGATGCCCCATTTTGCAAAGGGACCAACGGAGACCACAGGGTGAAGAGGAGCGGGATGTGACCGTATCTTGTTATTATAGGTCTAGAAAGCATGGCATTTTTGAACGACGATTATGCAGTCGTTAAATAAAGAAGGCCAAAAATACCCTACTCATAAGATCTTATGGGTAGTAGCATACCCAGACATATGACCACCACATGCTCCAGAATGGTAGTCATTCGGATCTTTCTTGGCTTCATCAAACGTGAGGCAGCATAAAAAAACTGAGTCAATCCCCCGACGATAAAGAGTATCTCCGAGGATAATATATTGATGGGCTTGGTAGCGTATTCGCCGTCAGTCAGTACTGGAAAAAGTTGGCTGGAAAGTCTGGGTTTGGAGATATATAATGATATCACCATACCAAAGATCATCAATGCTGATGAGGAAAAGGGATTCATCAGGTAATGAATCAGTTGCTACATTTTCCGTTTCAGAATAGGGAAAGTCGCATATCAACTCAACAAACACTAAGGACTTCTTGGACTTGGCATGTTCGAATTCCAAGTCAAACTCCTGGAGTATCACAATCCATTTGGAGTATATTCCCCCTAGCAATTGACGTGTGAGAATGTGTTGCATAGGATTGCAGTTAGAAATCATTGTAGTTTTGCGCGAGAGGATATAGTGACGGAAGCGTTGGACGGCTTGGACGACAGCCAAGGCCAGTTTTTTGACATGTAAATACCTGATTTCAGTAGGCGTTAGACTTCGACTCAAGTAGTAGATACCATGTTCATCGTTAGCATCATCCTCTTGGACGAGAACCATACCAATGGTGTAATCTGAGGCAACAAGGTAGAGGAAATAATCGCGACTGTAATCAGGGGGAAAGATAAGCAGAGCACGTGTTAGGGATAATTTCAAATCTTCGAAAGCATTGTGGTCAATGGTATCCGAGATGAACTTTGAACCTTTTTTGAGGAGCCGCGTAAATCCACGAGTTATCTCGGCGTAATTTGGGATAAAACGACGAAGAAATTTTGCTTTCCCTTGCAAACTTTGTAACTGGCGAAGTGTAGAAGGAGGAGGGAGATTAAGGATCGCCTCAACCATTAAAGGATCCACCTGGATCCCTTGACGCGAAATGATAAAACCTAGAAGGCGACCGGATTCCATGCAGAAAACACACTTATGAGGATTCAAACGTATATGGTAGAACCGATAGTGAACGAAAATGGCTCGGAGGTGGGTTGGGTGATCGACTCAGTGCATTGAGTGAGTAGGTAAATCATCCAGATATGGTTGAATGATGTGCTTGATATCATAGAAAGCATAAGACATAGCACGTTGAAAAGTGGTGCCAACGTTCTTGAGACAGAAAGGAAGCTTCCGATAGGCAAAAGTACCCCAAGGAAAAATAAAATCAGTCTTATGTTGATGATGACAACGGTCGATGGGGTCGAGATCCGTTGGTAGTTCTCAATGGTATGTTTCTCCAAAAAGAGGATGGAACGATGATGTCCATAGTCCCAAGGGGTGTCCTCCATGACAGACATGATCATCGTGTCAGTGGTAAAAATGACACAGAAAGGATCTGGAGATAACTCACTAAGAGATGGGGTAGAAGGGGTTGTCGATTGAATGGCCTGATAGGTGGATTCAACCGGACTTAACGACATTTCATCATTGTAACGAAGATAATCTCCAGGGTCAGGTACTATCCATGGGTCGTGAGAGGTAGGAAGTTTGTGAATCGAGGTGGAGATCATGTTGATCGAAGCAACAGACGAGCGTGGAACATTGGGCCATGGAATGGGCAAAGTACCCATTAGCGAAGAGTCTTTGAGAAGGCCTACACTGACGTTCTCATAACCCGGTGGGGTTTTAGCAATGAATGGTATGTTTCCAGTATGGGTATCAGAATTAAAGAAGGCTAGTTGGTCGACGGTGACGACCTTTCCTTGATGTGGGAAATGTACCACACAGAACAGGGTCGACACAACTGCGTGCATGGAGTCGATCCAGCTGCAGCCCAGCAGAAGATTATAATCAAGGGGAGCATCAAAGACTTCCACTTCGACTTGGACCATTTTTCCTTCTAGAGTGATGGGCAACGAAGGAATGACACCATAGGGCTTAAAAATAGAGCCATTGAAGGCTTTGAGAGTGTTCTGGGAGTCATTCAAAGGGGGAGAGCTAATGGCTTTCCAGCAAGTAAGAGACATGACACACGTCGAGGCACCCTCGTCAATAATGGTTCGACAAATGTTTTTGTCAGAGACAATCACTTGGATCTGGAACGCAAGTTGAGGGGGTAACCTTGGAATGTGATCTTCCAAGTCAAAGATTATTAAATTCGAATCTGTCGGGTCGATTCCACTGATAGATTTCAACAATGCCTTACATTGTGTGGGACAACTTTGAAGGACTTCGAGGGCTAACGTCGCAGAAGGTGCTTGGGCCAGATCTTCAACAATGCTGTAGTTCTGGGCAGCACGAGCATGTGGATTGAAAGCCGATTTTCGAACGACTCCCTTCAGGGGGGGGGGTCGAAGAACTGTGTCGAGGCTTGGTCATTCGAGATGAAGAGGACCGTTGGTAGGTGGAGTCGCAGGAGAGGGTTGTACCAAGGAAGGAGGAGGTAGGTCATCAACCTTCTCTTTAGAGGGAGAATAATATTTGGCTCGAGTAGTGAGGGAAATGGCGTTTTGCTTTGAATCGCTAGTACACATCAATACATAGGATGTAGTAGAGGATGAGGGTTGGTCATGAATTACCAACTGAGCCTGTTGTTGAGACCGGAAGGGTTGGGACAAAATGACTAGAGCAGGTGGTTTTGGAGCTCCTTGAAGGAACTTAGTGACCTCAGTGCATCATGGACAATCCTTCGTGTAGTGATCATCACCATAGATAAGACAAGAGTATCGAGGTTTGTGCTTATCCCGATCGTCAACAGGTGTAGTTTTGGTTTTCTCTGCTTGAGAAGTATTTTTTTCCTCCTTATTCTTACCACTTCCCTTTTTAGATTTGTTTTTACCGACTGGGGTAGATTGAACTGCATTTACCTCAGAAGTCTTTCCGGTGGGAGGGGTAGGAGACGACGCATTTTGAACATTATAAGAAGTAGGTTTAGGGTTGGTGCTTGAGGTAGAATGTGGTTGGGATTGGAAAGTGCAAATCACACCGTCGGCTGCATGCAAAGAAGCTGGAGTAGTTGAAGTGGCGGAAGTGGAAGGACGAGGTAAGTCAGGTAGTAAATCGTAAAGGGTACCCATTTGCGAATAAACACGGTCAAGATATTTAGCATGACTTATGGCCTGTTATTCCGTGACTACTCCACCCATGGCGATGTCACGACCGATGTCATTCACAGACAATTTTGTGAACCATTATGCCAACAACTTATTGGGGAGTTTGAGTTTAATGAGACGTCGTCTCCATCGCCACTCATGAATGTGATCAGATATATGAGTGGCCTTGTTTTGTTTGAAAGAACTCAAAATCTTGGTCCCCATTTCATAACGAATCGGTAATTGGTAGTGTGTGAGGAAAGCCATAGCTAGGGTGTTGAAATCAGTGAAGAAACACCGTGATAATTCAATATACCACTTCACAGCAGAACCTGTGAGGGTTCATTGAAAAAGACGTAAACGAATAGAGTCATCCATCAACGAGTTGGATGAACAACAAAGGTGAAAATTCATGACGTGATTGTTTGGGTCCTCTCCCACTTTGCCGTTGAATTTAGGAATGTCCGATGGTAACTTGGTGGGTATAGCAGGCCATTGGGGAGAGTGACGAATTGGATCATTTAAAATCCTTGACAAATCTAGAATATCCAAAGTGGCCAAAAAGGGTAACTGTCGATTCACCTGCGGGTACTGGTGGCTTTGGGGAGGAAGCCCCACCGAAAAACCAGTAGGACCTTAAGTAGTCTGCATATAATGTGAAGACCCAGGCAGATTTGGTGGTGGTTGGAGAGGATAGTAGCTCATTGGATTGTATCCTGGAACAGGGACGTGAGTTTGAGAAGTTGAGCCCCAAATAGGATTGAGCGAACCTGGATATGGTTGGCCCATACTAGGGGGTATTACGGATGCAGCTGGAAACGACTACCCCCTAGTCAATTGAAAAGGATGTTGTATCAATTGATTCCAATACTGGGCCAAGGACGGAGGTATGTTTTGTCCATAAGGTGGGGTCGGTCCTCCTATCGAAGGTGGTGTTCCAATTGGGGCTGGTGTTCCAATTGGAATTTGCCTTCCAATAGGAATTTTCCCACTGAGAGGGGGTTGAGTCATACCACCTTGGTGAAATTGTCCACCGAAGGGAATACAGTAATTTGGTGTGAATGATAGAATAGTGCCACTAGGATTAAGACTGCCAATAGAAGATGAGGAAGGTCCTCCAAAAGAAAATTGAGAGAGTGTCGGAATAAAACCGGGAAGAGAGTGCCCAGAAGAAGAAGGACCACTAGGAGAGCCGGATGGGGTTTGCGCAGGAGTGGGAATGGAAGCATTCAATGCACAGTATCTAGGTGGTAGTGACGGAGTGACGTTGGGTGTATGCAGTGTGCTGATGGGAATGAGACTAACCGCAGTAAACCTGGTGTGAACACTTGTAGTATCTATGTGATGGGCCATTTCGATAGGGACGGTAAAGTGATAGGCGGTAGTAAACGATACTGTCTCTGGACTAGATATTTTGGAAATCACAGGTGGGGTGATTTCGGAAATCACAGGTGAGCCCAGACCAAAAAGGTCCCGTCGAAAAGCACCCATAGACCAAAAAGCATCTTGGCCTTCTATGCCTGGAAAGGGTCCAACTGGTGATCCAAAAGATGTAACAACTAAGTCTCTGGAAGAATTTAGGCGCATAAATGGTCACTCAGAATCAGGGTGAAGTCAAAAGTCTTCTCGAGTATTAGTAATTCAGAAATGTTCTAGAGAGTCAGTTCGTTCCACTTGTGGCATGGTGACATCTGGGACTTCACTTTGCTGAGGAGAGCCCTCAGGTGAACTTGTAGGCAAGGGTTGAGAACCTTTCAGATGCTCTAGAGATAAACCCTGCATTCTATGTGAACGACGTGGAGGAGCTATTGTAAATGAGCGACAAACTTACGAAGAAATCTTTGGTAAACTTTGGTAAACAAATAACACGTGCTAGTAAACAAAATCTAGGAAGCAACACCAAGAAAACAAGACCTTCTAATTCCAAAGTTACTAGTTGGTGATGAAATCCAACGTCGCAACAACGAGACGAGAAGGGGCTGGGCTAGGGTGGAAAAGTTACGTTGACGATCTGCTTAGTGGACTTACACCCTAGTGCAATCTCCCACACATAATCGTGGGTATACCCTCCAAAGAGCCCGATTGAGTTTGGCCAATGTCGATTCCAGGTATCGTGAAGACTTTCCCCTTCACAGTCACCTTGTGTAAGACCCTAGAAAGATAGGCCACTAAGGTTACCACCGACAACAATAAATCCTGGGGGGACAGTCGACAGTCTGATCCACATGCAAGGGCAGGGTATCTAGCCTGAAATCAACTCAAAAGGGTTCCACTCATCATTGTGGGTATACCTCTGAGTGACCCTCGTAATACGTACAATCTCTACACTGATATCAACAAAGAAGGGTGAGTAACTCTGTCAATATCAATGCGACCTCGTGTTTGACCCTTGTGTGAGAAGGGCTTCCGAGGACAATATGTTGCAAATGGAATTTGACACTCCTTAACACAAGATGCTATTGTGTGTTTTGTGCTTTTGAGAGTGTATCTCTCTACCTATTCCAAAGCGCTAGCCTAGCTAAATGTTGGTGTAATAGAGCCCTAGAAAAGAGTTACTAGTTCAATTTTACAATTGCGCAATGTTATTAGGGGTTGTTGTTACTCAAAGGAAGTGGAGATGAAACTGATTTTGTATAAGACTCTGACCCAACRATGCATGGATAAGAATGAAATATAGCAATTTTCGTTCAATGAATCCTATGTACGGGAGGGAAAGAGAAGTTTTCCGGATCAAACTGGAACTACAATACACAATTTCCTTTAAAATGCAATTTCAACAAATCACGCAAAAAATAACAATTCTCTATTGTTTCTTTTTCAATAATTTCAACAATTGATTTTCAATACGTTCGAAAACGAAAATGTTTTTGAAAGAAAAATCATTTGTTGAATTTTCAAAATGGACCTACACCATGATGGTGAGAGTGCATAAAATAAAAAACTAATGAACAAGCAATAGATAAAAACCCAAACCATTCTTTCAATGGAAACAAAAATAACAAGCAAACCAAACTAGTCTTTTCAATTGCATGAGAAAAATGAGTTTTCAAACAATGAGCAAATGATAAAGACAAAGAATCTCAACTTTCAACTGATCCCCGGTTCTTTAACCAAACAAGCACACTCATATTCCAAAATTAGAGAGTATATCTTTGCCGAGAAAAGTCAAGAAACAAAAGTCAAGAAAAATGGAAAGGAAGAGTCTTGATTTCCTAAGAGTGTTCATGCCCAAGAAAGAAGACAAGAAAACATCAACCAATAGTCCAAGAATCTCTTGTTAGGCACCTATACTGATCTGGGCAGTTGATCATGCCAAAGTCTTAAAGCAAAAATTTTGAAAAAATGGGTTTGCAGGCTGAGAGTATTACACAGTGCGAGAATGGGTCATTCTCGCAAGCCAGCTTTGAGAAGAGTGCGAAAACCTCACATTGAACCTAAAAAAAGACTACGAACTCAATAGATTCTCGCAGGCCATTGTGGAGTGCAGTGCGAGAATGTTTGAAAATAATCAAATTTTTGGAGAAAGACATAAAATTTGAAGAGGCCTATGGACTCAGAGGGTCTATCATGGTATCCTGAAGACTCAGAGATTGATAGGAATGGAGAAAGTCAAGGCAAGAGAAAATGGCCAAGGAAAAATACCAAAAACCACAAACAAAACGGGTTATCTCCCCAATGGAGTCGCCAATTTTGTTATCGGACTAATCAGTAGGTGTGGACACTAACAGATCTCCCTAGATCCACCTGGATCTAGAACAAAACAGGACATGACTCTTTCCCTAAGTTTTGACCATTGAATTAGCTAGTAGGAAGGAACAATTAACATACCTTTGTATTGCTTCTTGGGGTCTCTGTTGCTCCCGCTTCGCTCCGGTGCTCTCGTGAAGTCAAGATCAAAACAACACAAACCAACCAAAGTGAAGATAGAAAAATATGTTCAACTGTCAACTTATGTGTATGATCAAGGAATTACACAATAAAGTGAGAATAGATTTATGGGAAAAGGACATGCCACTGTATCATATTAATTGAAAGTAGAAGATTACAATCTGATCGCCTTGATGTCGCAAGCTCCCTTTTGGTGGGTCTTGCCTCCAACACACACACTTGCTCAATCCTTGTATGAAGAAGATCAAATCCTCTTGATAGACTAGCTAGAGTCTCCAAGCTCCTGTTCAAGCTAAGTCCTTCACACAATTCTTTCACCAATTCTCCAATGAATATTGCTTAACCTTTTCCATGAGAATTCCATCAATATATAGGAGAGAATGAGATGGTTACTTGGATAAGAATGATCCCACAATATCACGGAAACCAGTAAAAGGATAACCATTCGAATGACAACCCATTCTTCTAGAAGATTCCCTTCTAGAACCATCGAGAATTCATCTTTTTCCAAGCCTTAGAATGAGTTCGCACCCTAGCTATGTAGCACAGTGCGAGAAGTTTTCACCCTAGCTTAACGGAGCCTGCGAGAATGGGTCATTCTCGCACCCTAGTATATTAGCAACCTGCGAACTCTCCTCAAAAGTAAGTTTTTTGGGAAGAGATGACTGTAACTTTTCTCAAGAGAAAGTTCTTATGAGGAGCTTGAGTACACCACCATTAATACACCATCATGATGACCAAAATCATGGGTAACAGAATGCCCACCAAAGTATGAGGCCAGAATCAGTGACAACCGAAAGACTTTGTAAGCTGTATGTGTGTGTCGGAAACCAAGAGCACACCTAATCGGAAACCTACGAACAATCAAGCATCTGCAGAATATCATATATATTAATTCTGAGGTAGGCATTCCCATACTCAGATCACAGATGGATGACATTGTAGACATAGGTCATGGCCACCAATCATACACTGCGGATCCATGCCGTCAAAATATAGCATAGCCACTAGGAATACACTGTGGATCTATGCGATAAAATTCAAATTGAGACGACATAGCCATGAGACATACACAGTGGATCTATGTGTCACAGATTATGCATATTCCATCGCAACCTAGACCAAGAGATGATATCCAGGATCTTCAATCTCATCGCCAAAAAGTATGAATCTAACCATGTGATTACATGTGTTGAAGTCGAACATGGTAGAAACCACTTGATTAGTGGACATTGATGATCAGGGGATCAAATTTTGCTCAAAAATTCAAAGTGCTCGGAATCGCTTCAAATCAAACGAGAGCGTAGGCCTCATTGTTGCGAACCCAACGCAACTCATTTTGTCTCAAACGGACGTTGGGAGTGAGAGATATCACGATTTGTTCGAATCGTCAAACAGGGAAAAAAAAGGACGTTGACTGTGCAGTCCGTACAAGCTGACATGGCAGGGCCGTACGATGATGTAGCAGAGACCATATGACTGTACGCTGATGTGGCATGTGATGATGTGGTATTTTTTGATTGGCAGATATGGTCGAATTAGGCTGTGACACATGGCATCATTTTTTGTCAATGGTATGGTGCCACATGGCCCAGTCATGGGCTGCCACATGGCACCCTGATATTGGCTATTGGTTGTTGTTTAAAATTGTATGGGGTCCGTGGGGGTCGAACCCCGGACCTCCGCTTTGGCTCCACGCTTTGGTAGAGTGTGGGCTACCACTAGCCCACACGTTGTTCCTTATTAACCATATGGTTTTAAATATATTTCAATTTGAATATTGTTGTAAATGGCGGGGGGTCAGGCCGGGGCTTAGCCCCGACCCACAATTCTATGCTTTAAATACATATGACCATTGCTTATGCGGGAGTTGTGTTACAATGGGATCCAGCCCCTGGTCACATTTACGGTACATATGACCATACCCTCCATTGGTACATGCGTGGGGTAATTCAAATGTTTAAAGCTCGTGGTTATATGTATGACCACATGTGACCACAATCGGGAGCGCGGGGGTTTGAAACGGTTAAGTTTTGTTTACTAGCCCGAGGTCATATTGTGACCCTCATGTGCCCGAGAGCTAGGCAGTTAGGGGCTGGTGCGCCCATAACCGTCCTACAGTTTGCATCGTTGGTGTGGTTGCATTCGGTGCCAGGTTTTTATGCTTTAAATAGTGTGTGTGCTAGGTTGCATGAACAAGGGTGCAATTTGTAGATGCAGAGACAACAAACTTGAAGAGGAGACTTCAAAGAAGCCTAACTTCTTCTTTTTTTGGCCAAACGAGGTGCCGAAAAAGCCTAGCTAGGGGTTTTTGGATGCCCTGAAGCCATTGGAGCAGTCTATTGGTCAATTTGAGCATTGTAAAGAACATTTTTGAGCACTTTGAACAATTAATAATAATGATCCATTGGAAGCTGGACCAGGAGATGTAGCCCAAGAGAGGGGTGAACTTCTTTATCATTTGTTGTGTTTATGTTCTTATGTTCATTGATTATGCTGTTGTTTATATGTGTCTTAAATGAGTAAATCCTATTAATGATGTGTTGCAAAGCTGATCCATTTGCTTTTAACACGTAAAATTTAGTTGCAAATATTTTCAACATTACAAGTCTTCTTCATTTTTAGATCAAGTTGGTATCAGAGCACTAGTTTTTGAAGACTTGATTATTTTGCAAGTTTTTTGTTTATGATGCTCACAAGGTTGAAACTCACAAGAGAAGAAGGTCAACTTGTGGAGCCAAGTTCTCGTCCTTCAAGGAGGAAGCATATACAATCACCGCAAGTTTCAAGGAGGCATTCACCAAGTATGGCTCATGAAGAAAGTCATGAACGTGTTCCTGCAGAAGATGAAGATCTCAAAAAAGTTTTCATGGAAATGAGAGAGATGATGAAGATCTCAGAAAATATGTCATGGAAATGAGAGAGATGATGGAGATCTTGATGGAAAGGAATGCATTGTTGCAAGGTGAAGGCTCCAACCCTTCAAAGCATAAGGGAGACAGTGGTGAAAAAACTCCAAATGGAAATGGAGGGAATGGTGCTTCTCCACCACCCTCTCCTCCATCTTCTTCTTCTTCTTCTTCTTCTACCAGTTCAAGACCTCTTCCGAATTCTCCAAAGGGACATGGTAAAACTCCTTCGCAAATTCCTTCATTAAAGCTTGATATAAAATTTGAATTGCCAATATACAATGGAGAAGTTAATGCTGAGAAGTTAGATAATTGGATACGTCAGATTGAGGTATATTGTAGAATACAAAAAATTCAAGATGATGAAACCAAAATTCATCTTGCTTCTTTAAGATTGGATAGTGCAGCACTCATTTGGTGGGAATCCAAGCCTCAGGAGGACATGAAAAAGCATGGTAAAATTTTAATTTCTTGGAATGATTTTATTGTTGCAATTAAAAAACAATTTTATCCATTGGCATATAAGCAAAAGGCTACTATGGAATGGAAAAATTTTAGACAAGCTAAAGGACAGAATGTGCAAAGATTTACTCAAGAATTTAGGAG
>JASDQU010737655.1:66408-91569 GCA_032191745.1 Picea mariana
ATAATAAAGTGAAGTAATGAGTGTATTATAATTCAAATTGAATAAAAAATAAATTATTTCAATAATAAATTTAATGGAGAAATTAGAAGTGGGTTAACCCTAAAATAAGGAAAGTGGGGCCAAGTGACCTAGAAGATGTTTTTAAGGAAGCTACTTGGAGAGTATAAATAAGAGGCAAGGCTCTCTCAATTTAATCACACTTGAGAATATTGAATATCTATAGGTGTCTAAGGTAACCAAGGATATCTAAGCCAAAATTCTGAGGGAAGGTGAAGAAAAGAAGGCCAAAATGCAAGGACGAATAAATTATTTTGATGGTGCTTTCTAAGGTATGTTATTTACAGGTCATCTCACCATTTTCGCTATAAATTTTTTTTATATAATGATTCAGACCGTGAAATTGATATTCCATTGAGAAAACATATCCATGTATCTATGGTAAAAAATTCTTCTTGTGGGTCATTTTATTTTTGGAGTTACACTCTGTGGAAAATAGGGTTTGTGGCTAGTCCCAAAACTAGTCAAAAACATGTGTTTCGGGTAAAAATGTCATAACTTCTTCATAACAGATAAAAATTCAATGAAACAAAATGTGTTGTTTAGTGTATAGTCTCTAGTATTCCATTTCATAGTTTCATATCAATTCAACAAATATTCTATGTGGGGCACGCTCTACAAAGTCTCTCTCTAGAATAAGCCACAATTCAACAAGGTATTCCATTTTTGCTATAATTCATTTTCTGAGAGGTTCCAAGTAGTGACACCTGGAGGAATTGAACAAAACACACTGAAGAACATTGTGTATCAGTTTTAGATATTTATACATTACAGGTACAAAGTTATGATTACTTCAAGTTAGGGTTGTTGACTAATCCAAAACTAGGCATGTGAGACTAAAGAAAAGTTTGATGAAAATGCTAGTCTCTTGTTGTTGAAGTTAAGGAAGGTTTGTAGGAATGTGATCATATACACCGGGTCTATTACAGAGATAAAAATCAGGTTTGGATGATGAAATTGATGAGGGATTTTGGTTGAGGTACATGTTGAGTACATGGTTGAGACAAGTAGTTGATGAGTTGACACATACATGAGGTGTATAGTTGATGACGTTGGTACATATTAATGAGTCATAGTTGATGAGTAGTTGACACATGATTGGTACATACTTGGTACATGGTTGGATGCACTTGTTTATGGTACAGGTTGATTACAAGTTATTTGGTACAGGTTGGTGCATGGTTGATGCACTTGTTTATGGTACATGTTGATTACAGGTTGAGGTACAAATTGATGTATGGTTGATGCATGGTTCATATTTATTGCTACATGTTTACATCAATATATCTCACAGTGACAGGTTGAAAGTGGTTCCATCATTCTACTTCTACTTCAGGGTGGCAGGACGGGCCAAGGATAGGTTGTTGTAGCCACCTTCCGGTTGTAGCCGGAGAACATAGGGGGTTGTAGCCTCCTTCTGGTTGTAGCCATAGAATTGGGGAGTTGGAGCTTCCCTCAAGTTGTAGCCTTAGAAACTAGGGGGTTGGAGCCTCCTTCCAGTTGTAGCTGGAAAACAAACGAAGTTGGTGCTTCCAATGAATGTAATTCTTCAAGACATATAAGAAAAAACATTTCGTGGTTTTCTCCCGATCTGGATTTCCAAGTAAAACAATGGTGTACTGTGTATGTGTATGTTTGTTCATTTGTTCATTTCTTATTTACTCTACAGTTATTGGATTATAATGCTTCATTGATATAACACTTGGATTATATGGTTAAAAATGATTAAATTGCTCTATTACTGATTCACCCCCCCTCTTAGTAATCCAAATTCAAACTGTAGATCCCCAAATTTGGCTTTAAATTCATCTGCCAGGTTATAACCCTCAAATTTTCGGATAAATATGTCCCAACCATGTACCTGCAAATATAATCACATTGATGTGATTGATGTTTATTGATGAAGAGAGATAGTCACATTGACTATTGATGTAGAGCATGCCTTGTCTACATGTTTGACATCAATAATTGGTATTAGAGCGGGCCTTCACTACAAGCCTTAACAATCTTGAAGGATATCCATAGACACACAAATGGATGATGAATTTCCAATCTTTGATGAGGAAAACTATTCTACTTAGAGAATAGAGATGAGATTACATTTGAAGACAATGGGAGCAGCGATTTGGAAGGAAACCATTGGTGGATCAGTTCCATTAAAGAACAAGTCAAAGTTTGCAGCTCAAAGGGAAGGAAAGAAGAATGATGCATTGACTCTCAAGACCATTCTTAGTGGACTCTCAAGCCCTATCAAAGAGAGCATGGGACAATGCACTTCCACCAAGGATCTATGGCTAAAGCTAGAGGAGACATATCAAAGCAAGAATGAGAAGGAAGAAATTGAAGACCACTCCATCAAGATCATCAAAGGTAAAGAATCATCAAAAAATCTTGAATGCATTATTTCTAAATGTGATTTTGAAAACATTTCAAGTGAAGACAAAGAATCAAGTGATGATGGCAGAAAGGAATATCTTGAAGACGTATCAAATGAAGGCAAAGAATTATGTGTTGATGTTGGAAAAAAGGAAGAAAGTGAAGATACTACAAATGAAGGTAAAGAACCCTCAAAAGCACTTGATTGTGATGATGATGATGATGAAGTTTTATCTACAAGTGAAGAAGAAGATATAGAAACAGTTTGTGTAAAGTTTGATGGTAATTATCCCATGAAAAGAATAGAAGAAAATCTATTAAAACTTCAAAAGGAAGTTGAAGAAGGTTTATATAGATATAGAAGTGATCATTTTTATACACACTATAACTATCTTTCGGATAACACTAAGAAGTTTCTTAGGAGGAGTCAAAGGCACATCTTGAATTTAAAAGAAATGATAAAGGAACAAGAAGAGACCAATAAGACTTAATTAGAATAAAAGGAAGAATAAATCACAAGACTAAAGAATGGAAAAGAAGATATGAATATAGATGATGAGATTAGCAAAAGTTTTGAAACCACTGTCCATCTCAAAAACCAAATTGAAGAAGCCAAAAGAATAGAGGAACTATTGAAGATTCAAATAAATGAAAAGGAAGAGTCATGTTGTAAGTTAGAAGCTAAAATTGTTATCCTTAGAAAGAAGGTTGAAAAGTCTAACAAATTCTTGAATAGCTCATGAATCTTGGATGAGATCTTGGAAAGTCAAAGATCATCATGTGATAAATCAGGTCTTGGATACAAAGGAGAAGATACACATGCTGAAGAAGCACCTCAAAGAAGCATGATGTAAGTCCATCAAAGAAGGAAGACAATGTTGAAAACAAACCATCTATACAAGGCAAGGAAAATTTCAAAAGAACAAAGCAAGGAAGACATCAAGAAGCTATTCTTGGGACACCCAAGCAAAGGTATGAAAGTATTTTTCATGGGTATTGTTATTCATGTAATGGATATGGTCACAAAGATTTTGAATGTAGATCTTATGAAAGGAGATACAATGGAAGAATCTATAACACCACAACGTGTTGGAGAGGTGATCAAGTAGGATACAATGTTGTTCAATGTAACTCCATGAGATGCTACAACTGTAGTTGATTTGGCCACAAATCCCAAGAGTGCTGGAACAAAAGAAGAATGTCCATGATGAGGACTTCACATAGCATGGCTAGAAGAAGGAATGAAGTAAGAAAGGAAGACATCTTTGAAAAGATGGATGCTCAGAGCTCAAGTTCTGAGGAGAAGAGTCATCCACAAAAGTGGGTGAAGAATGCAGAGCAGCCAGAACAGGATGAAAGACTAAAGGGAAGCTCAAGTAAGTCATCTACTGAGGAATATGTGGGTTACAGTGGTGACAGTGATGTACATACTCTGGTTGACCTTGAATAGGTCATGTACATATGCGCTCTGTTGTGCAGCACGCCACATATATGTGATAAGGCCTTGGGAAAAAGGCAATGCACATAAGTTGCAGCCTGATGAGATAGTATAAATCTATGTTGTAGGGTTTGACATTGTTTATTGCAGGTTCTGACACTGTTTGCTGCAGGTTTTCATGGTTCTAAGTTAGATCACACAAGGTTATGATATAAAATAAATCTTGGGTGCATGGAACTAACCCTTGAGTATGGATTGATGTTGATCAAATGCTCATCTATTGGATTATGGGTTACATGGCTGGTACATAATTGAAGTTTCATTAATATATCCTATGATGTACTATTTATAGCATATGATAAAAGAGCCCTATTGTTGGATCATGTCGGATATCATGATGCATGCATTTTAAATGTGGTTGGGCTACATATTGAGACATGTAGTTGATGTACATGGTTGTTGAACATAGGTGTTGTGCATGATGAGCAAACATTTTGGCACATGATCTATTTGCTTAATCTTTTACTTCATGATGTATGATATGGCACAAGGTTGATATATGGACAGGTCCAAGGATCATTGTATGGTAGCATATCGTTGATATTGCAAAGAAGATAGGGGGAGACATACCCATAGGGGGAGTCATTCTTCTTTCCATGATTCTAGGAGGAGATATTTATCAGATGCATACCTAGAAAAGAGCCCTATATTTGAAGAAAGAGCACAAAGGCATCATTCCAGGGGGAGATATGGTCATAGAGGGAGCATGAGAAATGTATTTTCAGCATTACATTATATTGATATCCCTTGTTCAAAAGGGGAGAGATTATTCAACGACAACAAGACAGGGGGAGCAACCCCAAGAGGAGAATGGCCCTTTGCCATTGATGTCAAATGGGGAGAGTTAATCACATTGATGTGATTGATGTTTATTGATGAAGAGAGATAGTCACATTGACTATTGATGTAGAGCATGTCTTTTATACATGTTTGACATCAATAATTGGTAATTGTTGTTGACATCAATGTTGGTATTGCCATCAATGCCAAAGGGGGATATTGTTGGATCATGTTATCATTGATGCCCATGGTTTTGTCATTAATGCCAATGGTTTGATTGATTGATTTCAAGTGATTTATTGTTTGATTGATTCCAAAGGATTGATTGATTTATTATTGATATGTATTGTCCTTGATGAGAATGCATAGATGAAGATGAATCAATGAGTTGTTATTGATACATGATGAATATGGATCGATGGGGTTTCATTGGTATATGATTCATTGTTGGAAAAATGTATAGATGACTCATTATTGTCTTATCATGATTAATAAGGTGCACAAATAGATGAACTCCAAAGTGGTCCCCTTATGGTGAAATCCCTCACGGGAAGACGCTTTGCGGATTGAGTTATCTTAGAAGAATGGTTGGAGGACCCATGCTTGTATGTGGAATAACGACATGAAGATCAATGAAGTTGTTGGTGAAACTATCCTAGATGGATAGTGCTTTTCATGCCATTTCTGGTGGTATGTGGAATGTCACATAACTCCTCACGGTTTGAGAGTTATGGCCCTACGAAGCTGAAGGACCTCCATGTATTGGCTTGAAGCCCCAAATGGTCAAAGAAGTCAAAGTTCCCTAAAAGAAGAGATCATTATTTAAATGATAATGTAAAGTGACAAAGTCAAGATGGATTATTTAAATAATAAAGAGAAGTGATAAAATCAAGAAGGAATATTTAAATGATAAAGTATTGGAGAACTTTCTATTCATAGAAAGTGGTTAACCCTAAAATAAGGAAAATAGGTTAAATAACCTAGAAATGGGTTAAGTGACCTAAATTTGGGTTAAGTGATCTAGAAGATGAAGAGTATAAATAAGAGGCTAGTATCTCTTGTGAATTGTACAATTTGAGAGAATCCCTTTTGTGGATCAATGGAGAGCTTCTTGTGAGAATATCTTTCAAAGTATTGATGGAGAGCTCTTTCTTGAGAATATTTGATGTGGATCTCTTGAGTAGGATTGAAGATCTATTCTAAGCAAGAAAGTGAGAGGAGGATCTCATGGATGCATCAAAGTTTTGGCAATGTCGGATATCTTGACGACAAAAATCTAGGAGCTTCAGAAACCCTAGTTTTTGAGGCATACGTGGGTTGTAATGGGCCAGGAAGCATGCATACGAGGGCTGTATGAGGACAGGGCATGCATAGTGGATGGAATGATGAAGAATTGTGTTTAAACTGGTGCCAAGCTCTTGGATGATGAGGTAGGTTCCAGATCTACACTCTATGGTCTCAGATCTATTACTGAGACACTGGTATGGTTATATTATTATCTTGATTGATACCATTGTTTGATATGTTGTGAATGCTTAGGGAATTTTTGGTATGAATTCTATGATATGGTTCAGTATGAATGATTTAGTTGATGGAGTGAGAAGTAATCTTTGGATTTAGTGGTGACATGATTGCTATGGTATACTAGTTGTTTATACATGTTTGAGATAGCATTAATATTGATCTATTGTGAAGCATGAGAAAGCTATTGGAGAGCTTGGAGATGTTGTGACTGGCTGGTGGTCAGATTGGACAGTCAGAGATAGAACAGATTAGTTGCAGATGATCTGAGTTGATATTGAAGGATAAACTCTAAACATCTCAGAAGGTATACATAGGTTGTTGTATACACTAGACGCATACATACGCGTGTTGTAGTGAGCCAGAGCACATGCACATGCGGGCTACACTACTGACAGGTCACGTACTTGTTGACAGATTTCTATCTGTTGAGGATTGTTACTTCATCTCAGTTGGTGCTGAGGGTGTAAGCTGAGTCTTGCATTATAGAGCTGGTTCTCTTGTAGAGTTGTACTCTATTCAGTTGTTGCTGATAAACCCCCCGGATTGTTGTCCATAATAAAAAGAAAAAAATGTACATACATCTTGTGTTCTTTGTGTTCCTTGTGATGATGACTTGTTGATGATATATTGCTGATATATTTTGTTGATATATGTTCACATATAACTAATTATAAATGACAAAAATGGGTAATAAATAAATGTTGAATGTTAATTAAGGATTTTTGTGTAAGAGGAAGGTTTTGCAAAAAGAGCCCCACACTCATTCACCCCCCCTCTAAGTGTGGTAGGTGTGTCCAACACAAATCTCTTATGGAATTTTTGTGGGCGAGAAGAGATTGAGAGCCTTTAGGTTCAATTTGAACCACAAGATCCATGGTTGCTATCAAAACGACTAAGGAAATGCAACGAGAGGGAGGTTTCTCTTTCCAATACACAAACAATAAGGAGAGTTTTGTAAAATTAGAAGAGGTTCGATAATTATGGGCTTGGGAGGTTATCATACTTGGAAATGCGAGATCAGAGTGACTAAGAACCATAGGACATGCAAGCTTGTGAACCACTATGAGAAATGAACACTAAACCCAAACCATTTACCACTTACCTACTCAAACAATGAATGAGAGTCTTAAATGTACAAGACAACAAGATGATGTGTAATTGTGAGTACATCACTCCTGTACTAGGGTGATATGAAAGCGATGTGACTAGTAGAGAAAAGATCACATTTCAAATGTTAATCCAAGGTTCTGCGTGATTAGGCATATAAAACATTAAAATCATACAATCAACCATAGATATGATCAAGTCATATTTCCCATAGTGAATCAATCAAGCATAATGGTAATGGATCAACACATAGTCTTGCAAACTTAAAGGTTTTAAATATATATATATAGATGCCCTCTAGGTGTAATCTCATTTGCAAAAGAAACAAAGAAACCACAAACTATAAAATGATTATCCAAGCCAAAAATTTGTTTTAATTTCATGCTTGCAGTCATGAAATTAAACAAACTAGATGAGAGATTTAAAGACAAAACACTCTTATAATAAGCTAGGCCAATGAATCTCCTGGAAACCAAAAGACATAAACATTTGTGAATATAAGGAGGAGGCAGCTACAATTTTTTTAATCCCTTGGTGGTGACTTTTATTTTGATAAAATTTGACAGAATTGTTGGCTGCCAATAGTACACAAACAAGTATGGGTACGGATATGGTACTGGTTTGGGTACAGATACAAGAAGGTACCAAGGACAACTGACTGAGTGAGTGAATGAACCTCGAATGATTGAATGGATGATTAAATGATCTGAAAATGAAATAAGTCCCAACTATATGTATGGATGTTCCCAAGTTGACACTTGTCATGTTGGGAGCTACTTTGGCCCACTTGTCCCCATCCTTAGAACTTAGGATAAAATAATTATCCATACTTTATACTTTAAGGAATATTAATATAATATTCCTTTTTGGCTTAATCTCCCCAGATTAGCCCCTTTTCCTTAACTTTTATCCCCCCCTTTCCCTAACTAGTGGATTTTAGTCCCCCGTACTCTTTTAGCATGGTCGGTCTACGCGCAACGATGTATTTTATATTAATGGTAAGACATATACAAAAACAGGTGCACTGGCCTTTAGCATCTAGGCTCTCTAGCCTAATATAAAACATAAGCCTCCTAGCTTATAATAGCTAGCTCACCGGCCTATAAAACACAACATATAAACAAAGGCTCTCTGGCCTCAAAATCATGTGTGCTTAAGTTGTTGCGCGTGGTAACCTGGAATGTGCACACTTCATCATTTTACTGCGCAGTTCATGCATGCACTATAACATGGAAGGTGCATACAAAAATGATGTCAAAAAACTCACCAACTTATGCACATTTTTATTTATATTTACAATTGGTTTCAGCCGAGGGGTATTATAGGTGAGGTAGTCACCTCAAGGGGGAAATATTGATGACCCTAAGGGGAATGAGATGGAAAATGATAAGTATGAATGGATGTCCCTAGAGGTCAATTCTAAGTGGTATGAAGAGCTTGTAAAAGAGTCTTGGAAAGGTTCAAGGGTTTCCAAATGAGTTTAGTGACCTGCCAAGTGTGAATACATGTCCGAGACACAAGGAAAGCCAAGCATATAATGTAATATGTTAGTTGGAAAAGAAAGTTAATCTTGTTGTCCCTAATTGCAACAAAATTAATGATATATATCATATCAATAAAGATAACAAATGTTTCAATATAAGTGATAAGCATATGATAAAATAAACAAGAGACAAGCTAGTGAAAGCTAGATCAAATCATCAATGATTAAGCAATTCTCTAGCAAAAAAAGAAAGGTTGAAACAAAATCTTGTTGCAGTGATATTTGTTAGCCTTATGGCTATAGAAAACCAAGCTTTATAGCAGAAAAATCAGCCACTCAAAACCACTTCCAACTAGCTAGATAAGTGTGTTAGGGTTAGTAGAGAGATAGGGAAAATTTAGGGCTAAATCCTAGGATTAGTTTGGGAGTTATTAGGGGTTTGAGGGTTATTTTTCTACAGCCCTATTGGATTTAGGTTAGTTTTGTAACAACAACAAGAATTTTTGGTTGAAAGGGGATGCCTCAATGAGGCAAGAGAGCCAAAGTCTCAAGGAACAATTTCCCAAAGAGACAACTTTAAAACTCGAAAAAATCATGTTTACCAAGGCAACAATTTATTTCTTCAATGCAACAAGTAATGATTAGTTCCTTTAATGATTGGGTTAATGGATTCAAGAAAAGAAATATCTAGAGGTACTACCTCCTTGGGGGTGTAAATCCTCTTACTCCCCAAGCCAAGTATCCCTAGCTAGGGTTTAGGCTAAGAGGGTGTATGCACTTATACTTCTCTTAGAAAACCCTTGTTAAAGCAACAAAATTTAAGCATAAAGTGATGGAGGCTAAGGTGGGGTGTATGCCCTTATACTTCCCACCTATCTCTAAAAAATAACCTTGACTTGAATAACAAATGATATCACAATGTAAAATCCTTACCAATTCAAGGAAAAAAACTAAGACAAACCACCATAATAGAAAATAAGATCCTTCTAAGGCTAGCGCATCACTTCCATCAACCAATAACCAAAGAGATAGCCATACACAAGATCAAAAGAGGGAAACTAGACAAAGAGAGCGAAAATTTTGGTTCAATACTTCTCACAATGGGAGAGTTATGATGTGAAATGAGATCTTTTGATCTATATTTATACAAATTGTCACCAAAATAGTTTGTCCACATAATTTTAGGGTAAACCACAAGATTAGGGGTCAACAAACCTAATCTTGCCCCTTTACACAAATAATATGAAACAATTCACTTTAAATTATACTTTTTTCACAAATGAAAACCCTAAGAGTGATGTCACCCCAAGCCATGTGTAGCCATCACCACCTCAAGACCCTCAAGCATGACGTTAAGCCTCCAAAAAATGAAGTTTTTCCTCTTCTAGGAAAAATGTTTGGCATGTGAGGGATAGGTCTAGTCTTTCAAGTCATCTTCTAGGCCTCCAAAGGTACTGTTGAGGGGTCCTAAATCCCTTTAACTCAACAGCAGGAACCAAACCCGCCACAGATGATCCAGATTTTGTGAGAAGAACGAAACAAATACATATTATTAAAAGATGCTTAACACAGAATAACAAAGATACAATAAAACTAGTTTTCTATTCAATAAGGAAATATGCTGAAACTGTAAAATGCAGCGACAAACAAGCTTGTTGGAATGACGACGGCTTATCTCTGCGAAGAGATATGACGAATGTGCTCATTCACAAGAAGATCATTACAATGAGGCTCTGAAGGCCTTTTTACAATAAAAAGGAATGTCAAAAACTCTAGACATTCAAAAACATAACCCTAGGAGATGAAGTGTCAAAAGTCATGTGGGCCATGTTTGGCTAAGTTAGTACATCAACTTCCCGGGGTCGTAACTTTTGCACACGATCTCCATTTTAGGCACACGATAGCCTATTGGAAAGGTCTATTTGAGGACTACACATTTCATTGCTATCTATCAAAGATCATTTTTTATTATGGTGAGCCTTGAAAACGTTATTTAGGGCCTCAAAACAGCCTCGCAAGTTAGGGACCCGAAAAATAGAAAAAAAAACTACCAAACTGGAAAACTGCCAAAATGAACCAGTTGGAATAGGTGGGAGGCCACTGACATCCATCTGGATCAATCCTCCCCCCTTAGGAAGAAATGGTATCCATTGTGTTGAGTTCCCCCATGAGATAAGGAAATTCCTGTTGAATTTGGCCCCGGGTGAGCCACTTGCCTTGGTACAGAAGTTGCCCTGCTTTGACAACTCGGTAAAGTTGGATCCTTGGTTTTTAGGTGCGCTTGATCTGTGTGTCCACAATCTGATCACTAGATGCCTGTTGCATGCAGTTAGGGTTGGGCTCTATTGGTGTCAATTGCTCTGCTATCTCTGAGGTGTCCAATAATGGTGGAAAATATGACCGAAGGAGAGCCACATTGAAGACTTGGTGAAGGCCAAGGAAAGAGTGAATGTTGAGTGCAAAAGCATTGTCACCCACAACCTTGGTGATGGTGTATGGCCCATACCAGAGTGGGCAAAGCTTCCTATGGGGCCCTGTAAGGCATTCTTTCTATAAGTGCAACCAAACACCATCTCCCACCTAAAACTTATGTGGCACCCAGTGTTGATCATGGCGATGCTTGTACTTGGCATTGGACTTCTGTTAAATATCCCGAACTTGTTGGTGGATGTGCTAGATTTGCTCAATGAAATGGGTAGCAACGGTGGAACTAGGTTCCATGTTAATGATCTGTCTTCCCCTTTCTGGTTCTGACTCAGAGTCAGAACCTGCATCTAATTTAGAGGCTTTCACGTCGGACACCAATGACTACTTTGAGTGGAAATTTGCAGTGTTATGCCAAGGGATTTTATGGAAGTCACACCATTTCTCGGTATCCTGCTTTGTCTTTCTCGTGTCCTTCTTTGCTTGCGGATTGGACTGGTTCTCCCATTACTTTCCATCTTTACTCTATCCTTTGTTCTGTAGGTTGGGGTCGCCCTTTCCTGGTTTTTTCTGCGAGGGGTTCCCAGGCCCAAATTGTTGCGTCTTTTGTTTGAGCTTCTACTCGATTTTGACGACATATCAATAGGCCGCGCCCAAGGACGGGATGTACAAAAATTCCATTTATTTATAGATGTATCTATACAGAGTACAATGATACTTGAGCACCAAATTTCTCTCTGAATCTTTGATAACCAGCTTGGTGCGCAGGGTATGGAAGATATTTGTGAAATCTGGCATTGCTTGGTCTCTTTCTTGCTGTAGTGTGGTCCATTTGGTATACAAGTCATCATAACTTCCGACAGGGTAGTATTGTTTCTTAATAGCAGCCTTGAAGGATTCCCAGGTGGTCGTGAATTTAAATAATGAGGGTTCCTCTATTTCCTTTTTCTCACAGAAAGTTTCCCACCAATCTTTGACATGGGGAACGACTTTGAGGAGCACAGAAGTATTTTTTCTCTATTTGAAAAGTTATGGACAGAAAAATACCCTTCTAGTAGATTCAAACACTTGTCTACAACATTTGCATCTATCTAACCTTCAAATATAGGAATATTTAAGTTGATTTGTATCTTGAAGGGGGCGACACCTCCGCTCGAGGAAGATGTGTCGCCTGTTGGTAGCCACCGAAGGATTTGCGCAAAAATATCCATCATCTCGTTCCTCTGTTGCGTGAGGGCTTCCTCAAGAAACATTTTGAAAGGATCTCATGTCCCTTCATATTTATTTTCTCTTGCCTCGAGAGGTTGTTTGGGTGTGTGAGATATTTTTTCCTTAAGAGAAACAAGCTTGAGACTCAATTCTTTGTACCCTGACCTCGTTAGGGATATGCATTAAGACAACAAGGAGTAGACCGCTCTGATACCATTGATCCAGATTTTGTGAGAAGAATGAAAATAATATAGATTATTAAAATATGCTTAACACAGAATAAGAGAGATACAATAACACCGGTTTTCTATTCAATAAGGAAATAAGTTGAAACTGTAAAATGTAGCGGAAAACAAGCTTGTTGGAATGGTGGCGACTTATCTCTGAGAAGAGATGTGAGGGCTATGCTCATTCTCAAGAATATCATTACAATGAGTCTCTGAAGGCATTTTTACAATAATTAGGAATGTCAAAAACCCTAGACATCCAAAAACCTAACCCTAGGAGATGAAGCGTCAAAATTCATGTGGGCCCCGTTTGGATAAGTTAGTACATCAACTTCTCGAGGTCGTAACTTTTGCATGCGATCTCCATTTTAGGCACACGATAACCCGTTGGAAAGGTCTATCCAAGAAATACACATTTTTTTGCTATCTATCAAAGGTCCTTTCTAACTATGACAATCCCTAAAAACATTGTTTGGGGCCTCAAAATGGCCCCGCATGTCAGGGACTCGAAAACTAGGAAAAAAACTGCCAATTGGGAAACTGCCAAAATGAACCAGTTGGAATAGGTGGGAGGCCACCGACATACATCTAGATCAACATAGGCCCAATTAGACTCTGCAGTGTTTGATGGTGGAGTGGTTCTCCAGATCTTTCGATATAGCCAATTTATCGATGGGCTTTACGTGGTGATTGACATGATATCTTCCTATGAAAGTTTCTTCTTTTGTTTAAACGTTCTCTTTTTGTCTTTTATTTTATTAGATGAGTCTGATAAAATGATGTATGCTGGTATAAACCAACTGGTATAAGGAAGTATTAACTATTGAATAAGGATGATCTTTGGATAACCCTCGTGCTCAAGCATGCAGACAATGATATTCACACCTGATACAAGCCTAGTACTAATACATTAACTTGTTGGTATTTCGATTATTGACTGAGATACAATTATCGTAAGAAAATATGCATGTAATAAGATGATGGCAAGAAAAATAGTTTCCTTAGCTATAACATTAATCACACATTAACACAACAATTTTATTTTCATCATTAAGAACAAGAACTGCAAAAATATTGAAACACATAACTTATCAATAGATTCAGAAGCTCTTACTTGTTACAACATCAATTACTGAAATAAAGTTGGAAGTAATTCCTCCTCAATCCAATCACATAACCCCTTTTATGAAAAACAATATTTTTTCTCCGATCCTAGATAGGACTTCTCAATTAAGGTAGTTCAAAAATAATTCTTTACAATTCCAAAAATGAGGGCCTTTACCCAAAACCATCGACCCTTTCTAAAAGGTCAATCCATTTATTTATAACAAATCACTAACTAAAAATAGCTACTACAAGTGTAAGTTAAGTAAAACAAAATATCTCCATGTGGTGCTTGATCTCTTTGTTCTCTGAGAATCATCTCATGGTTTTACAGGAAGTGGATGACTCTTCTCATATTCTGACCACTTGAAGAAGATATCCTCACATGTTTTTGCATACGGGAACCTCTGCTGGTCCATCGGGGATGAAATAATTTCTTTCACTTCTACTGCCCATTCTCTGTATTTTACTATTTCAATACTCAACTGTTGTAGAACTACACGAGCCTTTATCGAATGCTCCATAAATTTTTGTATTTGTCCTGGTTCCATGCTTTCCACTTGTGTGATCTCCGATGTCCATGTCGAGTCTTGTTCTGCATGTCTCTTGACTAAGTCATGCAGGTCGAAAAAGTCTTTGGGTGAGCCAAATTCTGGGAGGTCGATGCTTTTCATCTCCTAATTAATCTTTTCCCAACCTTTTTTGTTCTCGTCCCACTTCTTATGTATCTCTCGCTGAGGTTCCTGGGCCATATTCACCCAGTATTCAGTTTCTTTCCCGATCCAAGAGATGTTGCTCTTGTTGGACAACTAAGAGGGGAGGGGGGTGAATCAGTTGTTACTGTGCTTAAACAATTATACTTCTTTTAAAATCTTTACAAGGCACTCAATGATGATCACAATAATGCAGGGAAATAAACAATGGCACATTCAACATCAGTCACATATATGAGAAACACAGAGACCGATATTTCCCAAGGAAACTCATACAGGGTAAAAACCTCTTCTTCTTTATATGATAAGTATTATTTACATTCTTTACATTATCATACATATGAGAACCAAATCCTTGTGAGGCTACAACCTCTGTTTTGCAAGCTGCAACTTGCTAAGAATACCAACTCTCTATTTTTCTCTAGCACCCACTAGAAGGAAGCACCAACTCCCTGGTTTCTCTAGCACCAACTAGAAGGAAGCACCAACTCCCTGGTTTCTCTAGCACCAACTAGAAGGAATCACCAACTCCCTGTGTTCAAGCACCCACTTGAACCTCTGAGGACACCATTCCTCCCTAGCACCTCCCAACCACCCTAGATTATGACTATGAAATACTAAAACCTATTTCAGTGATATAGTGTTCAATAACAGCTTACCAGTCTCATCACTGTTCTGCAAGATTTTTCTACTCAGACTTCCTCACTGTCTTCCAGCATGCATCCGTAGCCCATTTTTTTCTTCTGCTTTTTATGCTCTATGCGCCATGTCCATTCGCTGGAAAATTCTTCTTTTGTTCTATTCAACTGCTACACTCTGATCCTTCTTCACACATGAATCACCTTCAACAACAACATCCACAACAACTCTAGCAGTAATAGGAACCCAATCTCTTCTCTGTACCATGTATTTATAGCTTCTGTGCACCTTGTGCATGCAATATTCGACATTCCTCTGCATGCTCATACCGTGCCAATTTCCTCCACATCTCAAGTGCTCTGCCTGATCATCATCGCAACTATTCAGCTTCTCTGATGGTTCCCACCATGCATCCAACACCACTGGGTGTTTTGTTGAGATTCCTTAGCCTCTCTGGCAGTTGAGACTCTTTGTCTTCTCAGGCACAGTCGATCTTATCCTTTATTTTTCAGTTACAGACTTCAATGCTCATCCACCTGTCAATCCCTCTAAGAATCGTCTTCCTTCACTGGACGAAGCTTGGAGACTCTTCATCTCTTCTAGCGATCACACAGAGGTCTCTTCGAATTCTCTAGCAGAGACCATCAATGGTTTCTAGCAGTTACACTGCGAGGAGCAATATTAGGCCTCCGATTATGCTCAAATTCACCTGCACCATTGGATTGGATCCATGCGATCTTGCATTCATTTTGGCATTTTGGCATTCGGCAATTCGACATTCGGGTGACCAAGTGTCTCGACACTCCCAGTCACGATCCCCAAAAAGTAGCTTGGTTTCTCTATCTCTTTCCTCCATCTCTCACCGATGTGACCAAGGGCTATGACCACAGCCTTTATTCAACAACTGCATTTGGTAATTTCGTGTTTTTCCACTTCGGCACTCTTGTGGTTATGTTTCTTGCCTCTCCAAGTCATGATTCGTGAAACTCCAAAATGGAGTTGGATCAACGGTCCAGAATCTTGGTGTATTGACGGTCCAGATCTTATCATGAGTTCACATCTCGCAATTCCTGTGATGGAGGTTCTCATCACTCCAAGTCGCGATAGGCGAAGCTCCGAGATGGAGCTTAGATCAACGGTTCAGAATCTTGGTGTATTGACAGTCCAAATCTCATCATGAGTTCGCATCTCACGATTCCTATGATGGAGGGTCTCGTCACTCCAAGTCGCGATAGGTGAAGCTCCGAGATGGAGCTCAGATCGATGGTTCACATTCTTGGTGATCTGACAATCCTGATATTTTCATGATCTTACATCTCGTTGTTCCTTAAATGGAGGTTCTCATCACTCCAAGTCGCGATAGGCGAGACTCTGAGATGGAGCTGGATCAACGGTCCAGAACAAACCTCGATCTGACGGCTAATATAGTTTCGCAATTTCGCATATCACGAATTCAAGAGGTTAGGGAACCCCATTCCTTTGACTTTCTAGTCAGTGACATGACGTTCTTTCACCATGTGTCCTATGATTCGATGGTCCAGATCTAATCTTGATTCAACGACTCAGATCATATCATGATTTCGCATATCGCGATTTCGACATTCTTGTTGCAAAGTGTTTCGACACTCCAACTTTCGGTATCCGAAACCCCGATAACCAAAACTCTGAAATGGAGTTGGACCACTTCTTCGATCTTGCACTTTAAAGAACGTGCAGGTTCTTCCTGATCCAACGATGGTCGGACCCTGTGCTCGGATCTAACACCAAAGATATGTCCTCCATCTTTGCACTCCTCCTGTTTGGATTCAGTTCTGATGGTCATCAAGAATTTTGAATGGGATCCAACGATCAATGTCACTTCTCTGCCCGAGCTTACGCATCCCCCTTACTTAGAAAAATTTCTAAGTGTCAAAGGCCTCGACCTTTGATCTGCCTGAGATCCTGAGTACGCTATCTCTTTTGAGCTTTGGCAATGAGTTAACCTCGTCCCTGGTGCACACCTACGCACTGCGTGCGACTCTGCGCTAATCCTCCTTAGCTTACGTTGTTCCTGTTTTGCCATCGATGCACACATTGTTCTTGCCATCAATGACAAGCACAATGACAAGCACACACTGTCTGTAAAACATGCCAACAATCTCCCTCTTTGGCATTGATGGCAACAAAGGCACCCCTGTTCTTTTCTCCCCCTTTGACATCAATGTCAAAGAAAACACGCTCCCCCTGAGCTTTTGCATTAATTTTAGGAGGTATCAGATATGCAACCAATACAGGACTCCCCCTAATAGGATGGACTCTCTTAGATGTGAGACGAGATGACACCCAGCTTCTATATGAGATATTCAAATGGTGTCTTGGCTAGGGGTTTAGTAAAGGTTTCTACAATTTGTTATGTAGTTGGAATGTAATGGACCTGAACAATCTGATTGGTGACCTGCTCTCTCAGAAAATTATATTTTATGGGAATATGCTTGGTCTTGGAGTGGAAGATAGGATTTTTAGACACACTGATGGCACTAGTGTTATCACAATGAATTGGGATCGGTGCAATGTACTTTACCTCCAAGTCTGCAAGTGTTTGAATCGTCCATAATACCTGAGTGAAACAGGTAGCAACAGCAATATACTCTACCTCTGTGGTTGATAAAGAAATGGAACCTTGCTTTTTACTAAGCCAGACTACTAAGGAGTCACCCAGGAAGAATGCTCCTCCACTGGTGTTTTTTCTCTCATCAACACAGTTTTCCCAATCTGCATCTGAATAAGCAGTCAGCTGAAGATTTTGATTTCTGGGATACCACAGACCATAAGTCATTGTTTCTTTCAAATACCTGAATATCCTTTTGACAGCTTGTAAATGACTCTGTTTAGGTGCAGCCTGATATCTTCCTACCATTCCTACAACATGCATTATGTCAGAGCGAGATGTTGTGATGTATAACAGACTGCCTATCAAACGAAACCATTGTACCCATGAATCCTTATTACATCCAAAGATGATGTCATCTACATAGACCAATACGATGAGAAAATCATTATCCTCTATTTTAATATACAAATTGCTGTCAGTTGTTCCTCTCTTGAACCCTTTGTCTTTATGATACCAGGCTTGAGGGGCTTGTTTTAAACCATATCAAGATTTCTTCAGCTTGCATACTAATTCAGGGTTATCCGACAGTTTGAAACCCTCTGGTTGTTCCATATAGACTTCTTCACTTAAATCTCCATTTAGAAAGGCTGACTTGACATCCATTTGGTAGACTTTAAACCTTTTATGACAAGCATAGGCAAGAAACATTCTGATAGCTTCTAATCTTGCTACGGGTGCAAATGTTTAATCAAAATCCAGTCCTTCTATCTGAGCATAGCCTTTACAGACTAACCTTGCTTTGTTCCTGATAACTTGTCCTTTTTCATTCAACTTATTCTTAAAGATCCATTTGGAGCCAATTCCATTTTTACCTTCAGGTCTTTGAACCATCTCCCACGTATTTTTTTTCTCAATTTGATCAAGTTCTTCATTCATTGCTTTAACCCAGTGGTCATCTTTGTTGGATTCATTAAAATTCTTGGGTTCCATCATGGATACAAAGTCTATATGAGATTGTTCGGTGTTTTTGATTAGCTTTCTCCTGGTTTGTACACCTTTGTCTTTTTCTCCAATTATTTGACTTGCAGGATGATTCTTTTGAATGATTCTGGAGGAGGAATTTGTAGTTGACTATTGATTTGAGTCTGTCTAAGTATCTGAGTCTTCATCTGATTCAAAGTATTCATTTTCTGATTCTTGGACCTATTCATCTTCATCTTTAGCTGTGTCTTCTGTAGAAGACTCATTACTGTAAACCTCTCTTGTTGGGATTCCTTCATCAATGTTTACATCAATACTGTCAACCATTTTATGCAGCCTCTTATTATAGCATCTATATCCTTTACTGTTTGTAGCATACCCTAAGAATATACCTTCATCAGCCCTGTCATCATATTTGTCTAGGTTCTCATCATTATTCTTTATGTATCATTTACTCCCAAAGACTCTGAAGTGTTTGATTAAGGCAAGTCTTCCAAACCATAATTCATAAGGTGTCTTGTCACTTTGTGGTCTGAGGTGGGCTTTGTTAAGCACATGGACTGTTGTGTGTATTGCTTCTACCCAATAGGTTTGACCAATGTTCTTCTCATTCATCATTGACCTGGCCATTTCCTGCACTGTTCTGTTTTGCCTCTCAACAAATCCATTTTGTTGTGGAGTTCTTGGGATTGTGTATTCTCTCTTGATCCCATGTTCATCGCAGAATTCCTTGAAGTCTCTTGACACAAACTCTCCTCCCCAATCTGATCTTACTGCCTTTAACCTCTTGCCTGTTTGAGTCTCTGTTAAAGCCTTTTAAACTTCTCAAATGCTTCATTTTTTCTTTAAGAAAGGCATCCGAAGTAAGTCTGGAGTAATAATCAATAATCAACAAGAAGTAGTTTTCTTTCCCTGTGCCTTCCTGTCTTGATGGTCCACATAAATCCATATGAACTAGTTGGAGTGGTTTCTCTGTTGAAGTAAAGCTCTTGGAATTAAACTGTGTCCTGTTTTGCTTCCCTACTTGACAGGGTTTACACATTGAATCTTGGGGCTTTGATATTCTCGGAAGATCTTTTACTGCCTTGAGGTTTTTGAGTTTGATTAAGTGGTCAAAGTTTAGATGTCGAAGTCTCCTATTCCATAACCAACTTTCATCATGTTTGATTAGATGGCATTCTTCTCTATTTTCTTTTAGCACATATACATTATTTTCTGTCCTTATGCCTTTGGCCACCACTTGTCCTGAGTTTACAGACTTTATCTTGCAGTCCTTGGACGTGAACAACACTTCACATCCTCTGTCACACATTTGACTTACACTGAGAAGATTATGTTTCAGCCCATCCACAAGTAGAACATCTTGGGCTTTTCCTTTTCCATTACTTAAGCTCACCATCCCTTTGCCCTTTATTTTCCCTGGAGCATCATTTCCAAAGGTTACGTTTCTTGATTTTCTTTCACTTAGAGATAGAAACTTGCCTTTGTCTCCCATCATGTGTTTGGATCATCCACTGTCTATATACCAAGGGTTCGTTTTTCTTTGAGTGGAAAACACTAATCCACACTTGTCACTTTCCTTCTTCTTCCAAAACCTGACATTTTCAATAGGAGATTTCGAATCTGGTTCATATTCCCTTAAACGACAATCAATAGATTTGTGTCCATAGTTATGATAGATGTAGCATTCAATATCATTGTTCAACAGGTCAAACTTATTGGTGCAGCGTTGTCTACTCATTGACTGTTGATTATTTCTTGACCTCTTTAGTTGCATGTCCTTGGACTTAATTTGGCAATTGGCAATCAGTGAAGGTTTGTTACTTGGCTGCATTATTCTTTCTTTAGTTGCATGTCCTTGGAATTAATTTGGCAATTGGCAATCAATGAAGGTTTGTTACTTGGCTGCATTATTCTTTGTTGTGGCAAGTATTTATTCCGTTGAAATCTTAATTGCTCATGTCTAAGTCTTAAGGAGCAATTTACATCTTTGTGACCAAAGTTAACACAGTAGAAACAATAGCCATAGAAAAATTCTTTGTACCTGGAAAATGGTTGTCTTCTTTGAGCAAATCGATTTCTTCCAGGCTGATGACATCGTTCAATAGTGAGCACATTACTTCTTTGTTCTACAAGTTCAGATATGGCATCTTTTACCTTACTTGACCTGGGTGACTGATTGTCTTCCTTTGTTTTTGTAAGATTGTTATTGTCATTGGTTGTACTTTTGACAAACTTGATGGGTTCTTCTTTTCCTGGCTTACCACTGCTTGATCCCTCTTCATACCCCAAGCCAGTTTTAAGCTTTGGATTCCTTTGCTGATTCAGAATGGTGGCCAATCCTTCTGAGGCTTTGATACTTGACAGATTTTGATTATACAAGGCTTGAAACTTCTCCATTTCTTTCCTCATTTTCACTACTTCTTGTTCTAATGCTTCACATCTTGCCTTCTTTTCTGATAGCTGCTATTTCAGAATCTCTTCGATTTTATTTGCCTCTTCCAATTCTACTTTTAGTAGGACAAGGTCTTCATCAGGTTCTTTACTGTCTTTCTCGAACTGTATCAACAATTGTCTTTGCTTTCTGTTCTTGATTCTTAGTCTGTCAATTTCTTCCAGTGCACTGATCAATTCTCCTTCCATGTCAACCAGAACTTCTTCTTCATTACTCCCTGTTCTTTTATTATAATAATCCTCTTTGGCCATAAGTATGAAGTCATTTAGTTTATCTTCAATAGAGGAGTCATTTTCTTCATCATCTGAAGGATCATCATCATTGTTTACACACAGATTTTTCTTCTTAAATTTTTTCTCTTTAAAGAAATTTTTGTGTTTGTACTTCTCCTCATCATCACATGTCTGATCCTTTCCTTTGTGGGGACATTTATTTGAAAAATGACCTATCATACCACAGTTGAAACATTTGAAAGGTAGTTTGCCTTTGTATTTTCATGATCCCTTCTTCAGTCTCTTCACAAATTTTGCTTCAATTTCATCAGGCTCAGAATCCTCATTCTTGTCTGCTTTAAATGATGCTTCTCTGGAGGTAGGTTTATCTTTAAATATTCTCATTTCATATGCAGTCAACGTTCCTAGCAGTTGATAAAATTCCAAGGTTTTTAGATCATTAAGTTCTTCTATAGCAGAGACCTTCAGGTTGAACCTATCTGGGAGAGTTCTCAAGATTTTCTGAACTAAAGAAGGTTCATCAATTGTTTCACCAAGTGCCTTCATTGCATTTACCATTTCTTCTACTCTCAGAAAGTATTTTCCAACAGTTTCATCTTCCTTCATCTTCAGTTGTTCAAACTGTATTCTGTAGGTTTGAAGCTTTGCATCCTTTACCTTCTCATTACCCTCATAGATGCTAATGAGTTTGTCCCACATTTCTTTGGCAGTTCCTAGGTACATAACTTTTACGAATTCTGCTTCTGCAAGCCCACTCAAGATAGCATTCATAGCCTTAACATTGAAGCTAAATTCTAGTTTGTCATCCTTATTAGCTAGCACAACTGGCTTTACATAACCAGTATCTACCACATCCCAGACATCTGCACCTAACGACATTATGTAGGTTCTCATTCTAACTTTACAGAAGGCAAAGTTTGTTCCATTGAACAGAGGGGCCTTATTGGTTGAATTTCCTTCATGGCTTGACATGTTTAATCTCTAGGATCTACCCTTAGATAAAGGGGGTTAGCTCTGATACCAATTGTTGGACAACTAAGAAGGGGGGGTGAATCAATTGTTACCATGCTTAAACAATTATGCTTCTTTTAAAATATTTACAAGGCACTCAATGATGATCACAATAATGCAGGGAAATAAACAATGGCACATTCAACATCAGTCACATATAAGAGAAACACAGAGACCGATATTTCCCAAGGAAACCCATACAGGGTAAAAACCTTTTCTTCTTTATATGATAAGTATTATTTACATTCTTTACATTATCATACATATGAGCACCAACTCATTGTGAGGCTACAACCTCTGTTTTGCAAGCTGCAACTTGCTGAGAGTACCAACTCTCTATTTTTCTCTAGCACCCACTAGAAGGAAGCACCAACTCCCTGGTTTCTCTAGCACCAACTAGAAGGAAGCACCAACTCCCTGTGTTCAAGCACCCACTTGAACCTCTGAGGATACCAGTCCTCCCTAGCACCTCCCAACCACCCTGGATTATGAATATGAAATATTGAAACCTATTTCAGTGATATAGTGTTCAATAATAGCTTACCAGTCTCATCATTGTTCTACAAGATTTTGCTACTCAGACTTCCTCACTGTCTTCCAACATGCATCCGCACCCTATTATGTTCTTCTTCTTTTTATGCTCTGTGCGCCATGTCCATTCACTGCGCAATTCTTCTTCTATTTTATTCAGCTGTTGCACTCTAATCCTTCTTCATGCATGAATCACCTTCAACAACAACATCCACAACAACTCTAGCAGCAACAGGAACCCAATCTCTTCTCTGTACCATGTATTTATAGATTTTGTGCACCTTGTGCATGCAATATTTTCCATTCCTCTGCATGCTCATACCGCACCAATTTCCTCCACATATCAAGTGCTCTGCCTGATCATCATTGCAACTCTTCAGCTTCTCTGGTGGTTCCCACCACGTGTCCAGCATCACTGGGTGTTCTGCTGAGATTCCTCAGCCTCTCTGGCAGTTGAGACTCTTTGTCTTCTCTGACATAGTCGAGCTTATCCTTTATTTTTCAGTTACAGACTTCAATGCTCATCCACCTGTCAATCCCTCTAAGAATTGTCTTCCTTCACTGGATGAAGCTTGGAGACTCTTCATCTCCTCTAGCGATCACATAGAGGTCTCTTCGAATTCTCTGGTAGAGACCATCAATGGTTTCTAGCAGTTACACTGCGAGGAGAAATATTAGTCCTCCGATTATGCTCAAATTCACTTGCACCATTGGATTGGCTCCATGCGATCTTGCATTCATTTTGTCATTTCGGCATTCGGCAATTTGACATTCGAGTGACCAAGTGTCTCGACACTCCCAGTCGCGATCCTCAAAAAGGAGCTTGGTTGCTCTAGCTCTTTCCTCCATCTCTTGTCGATGTGACCAAGGACTGTGACCACAACCTTTATTCAACAACTGCATTTGGTAATTTCGTGTTTCGTCACTCTTGTGGTTATGTTTCTTGCCTCTCCAAGTCACGATTCATGAAACTCTAAAATGGAGTTGGATCAACGGTCCATAATCTTGGTGTATTGACGATCCAGATCTTATCGTGATTTTGCATCTCGTGATTCATGTGATGGAGGTTCTCGTCACTCCAAGTCGTGATAGGTGAAGCTCCGAGATGGAGCTTAGATCAACGGTTCAGAATCTTGGTGTATTGACGGTCCAGATCTCATCATGAGTTCGCATCTCACAATTCCTGTGATGGAGGGTCTTGTCACTCCAAGTCATGATAGGCGAAGCTCCGAGATGGAGCTCAGATCGACAGTTCACGTTCTTGGTGATCCTGTTAGAAAAATAGGACCGCGGAGCAATAAAATAAAACAAATGCAGAAACAAAACACATAAGACACACAATACAAGACAGACACAGATTTACGTGGTTCACCCAGTGTGGGCTACGTCCACCAGAGAAATTGCCAGGTCCTTCCTTTATTATTATCCAACAAATGAAGGGATACAACCTACAACAAAACCCGTTGTAACTTCCTCTTCTTTCTCTCACAGTCTCCTCTCTCAGAATACAATATTCACCTACATCCATAGCCGCAATACATTTCCTCATAAAATAGGGTTGCCTTCTAGGGAAAAAAACCCTAACATAATCTCTACCATTAGATCTACGACCTTATCATGAATGGTCCAGATTTACAATGAAATTACAATATACTTTTACAAGGCAATTTTCACTTTGGGGGCTTCACCCCCGAACCCCCGTTGGGGGCCTGCTTGCCCCCAGACCCCCAAGCCGGGGGGATAGCCCCCCCGGACCCCGCAAAGGGGGTACCCCCCCTCTGCACTCCCCCACTTGGAAGAGTGTACATACTTCTGGTGTGTAAATACTTCATGGGGTATAAACACGGCTGAAAGCAAGGACCTTTGAATCAGGAAGATAATCAGGCTCCACAACCAACAATCTCCCACTTGGAGACTGATCTCAACAACTCCACCACTATTGTATATGCTGGAATCTGAACCTTCTTGGACCTGGAAAATTTCTCATTTTCATCTTCATTCTTGAAGACCAACTGAAACTGAGCAGGAACTCAGTTTCTCCCTAGTTACTCCCTTTGTTAACATGTCTGCAGGATTCTGGCTAGTGTGTATCTTTTCCAGCTTCAATTGTCCATCTTCCAAGGCGGATCGTATGAAGTGGTACCTCAACTGTATATGCTTAGTCTTCGAATGGAAGGTTGAGTTCTTTGCAAGGTGAATGGCACTCTGACTGTCACAGT